>SJYQ01004412.1:490340-525088 GCA_006410935.1 Redunca redunca
TGCACTATTTAAAAGTCAACCTTTATGCTATCTTTAACATTAATATTTCTAAATCAATTTCTGATTTTAAACTTAAAGCACAACTTTAAAAGAAATATTTTAACAGCTACATGTCATTTTTTCCTTTAGTATAAATGTACAAAAGATAACCTGCAAGGAAATATAAATAGAATTTTAACTTTCTGTAACATGTTTTATTTCCCTATCTAGATTGTGAGTTGCTTAAAAATAAGATTCAAATCCATGGTGTTTTGTTATAAGTGGTGACAAACATGATTCAGACATGTGAACAGAATGGAGGATCAAAGGTCTGTCTAATCAAAGCTATGGTTTTTCCAGTAGTCATGTATGGATGTGAGAGTTGGACTATAAAGAAGCTGGGCGCAGAATTGATGCTTTTGAACTGTGGTGTTGGAGAAGCCTCTTGAGAGTCCCTTGGACTGCAAGGAGATCTCAGTCCTGGGTATTCACTGGAAGGACTGATGTTGAAGCTGAAACTCCAATACTTTGGCCACCTGATGCAAAGAGCTGACTCACTGGAAAAGACCCTGATGCTGGGAAAGATTGAGGGCAGGAGGAGAAGAGGACGACAGAGGATCAGATAGTTGGATGACATCACCAACTCAATGGACATGGGTTTGGGTGGACTCCAGGAGTTGGTGATGGACAGGGAGGCCTGGTGTGCTGCAGTCCATGGGGTCGCAAAGAGTCAGACACAACTGAGCGACTCAACTGAAGTATAATCTAACTGTATGAGAGAAAGTTTTAATTAAAACTCTAGTGTTCTTCATTATTTTTATTATTTCTGAGGCTTTTCTTTTTTCAGTTTTCCTTTATATGATTTCAAAGCCTAGAAAGTATCAGGAGTTTCTTTCTTGGAATAAATCTCTTCCTGATTTGCAGTAACTAGAAGTCACTTTTGTTACTGGATTAACATGAAAAATATTACCATTCAATAGAGGCTTTTTTATTTTTTAAGAGGTGAAATACAAGGCATATTAAAATTACAATGAAATTAATCTTCGGTAATTCAGAAGAGACTTCAGCATATTCAAGAGGCTGCTCAGGTGAGTTTAATAAACAGCAATTTTTGTGGAACTAAGGACATACAAGAGTATCAGTTAACAGGAAATTCAAATAAATGTAATAAAAAATAAAATTTGGTTGCTAAGTATGAAGAAACAAAGTCAAAATATCAGAGATAATTACTTTAAATCACAATAGTATTATTTTACATTTCAGAGAAATCTCTCTTTTTCAATTCCCAAAATAAGAACTCCAAATACTATAGTACTTTCAAGGGAAAAATAATACAGATTAAAAATAGAATCACTGAGAATTCAAATGGAAGGAAATAAACCAAGCAGATAAAAGACAAGTTCTTCCTCTTTGCTGCATCCTGGTAACATACACAACCCAATGGCATTTCAAAATAAAGATAGAGCTCTTTAAAATCACACAGTGAAACTGCCTTACTTTAACAACTTAGAAATAAATTAATACTATATTTTGTTGTTTTTTACATGCCTTAAAAAAAATAGAAGCAGCAGCATTTCCTGACTTTCCCTGAATTACTGTAAACAAAGAATTTAAAGAAGCAATTACAACAAAGTAGGGTTTTTTCCCTCAATGACTTTTATATGAAATTTCTTAAATGACTTAACATGAAAAACACACTTAGAATAAATGTTTCATTACTTACTGGTTCCTCTTTAACAACTAGACATAAGTCACCATCACTGGTCCGAGTACCAAATCCATTTAAAGAAGACCCAACTAGAAAAAGTCTGCTTTCTAGAAAAATAGAAGAGAACTGTAAGGTTTTACTTAAAATTAAAATAGGAATGCATATAATTAAAGAGCATGCAAAATAGGGAAACATACGTGGAAATAACAGTTGAATTTCTCTCTGCAGCTCTGTTCGACAGAGTTCTTTCTTCTTTAAATCACTTACTTGCTGCTGACATGCTTCAAATAACTCTAATATCTGCTGACTCAACTTGAATGCACCAAAAAAAGTAAAAATTTCATTCAGAAATGTAAAAGTTACCAGCATATTGAGAAGTATAAAATTACTGACAGTATTTTTAAAATAAATATATATTTTCTCCTTAACAATTTCTAATACAAAATGACCACTATTCAAGTAATAATAATTACTTAGAATCTGAAATAGTTAACAATTTTTACATAGTAAAGTATCATTGACAAGTCACAGATAAAATAAATACATATTATCTCCATAACACTTTCTAATACAAAACTACCACTATTCAAGTAATAATAACTACTTAGTAGCTGAAATAGTTTACAATTTTTACAAAATATCACTGACAAATCACAGAGAATTCATAATGAGTGTAATTCATAGGTCCTCATACTATAACCTTCAGTTACTGTTTTTATATGGGACATGAACTAAGAATGGTTTTCATATTTTTAAAGGGCTATAAAAACAAAAAACAAAAATATACAACAGAAACAAAGTCTACAATAATCTACTTTCTGGCCCTTTAAAGAAGGTTACCCAAGCCCTGATATTCATACCATGAATGCCAAATAAAACAGACTTCAGAAGAGAAGTCCCTGATTGTCTATGCTCATGCAAACCACCCTCTTTCCTATTCTTATAGCACTGCCCTGAGCCCTGCTTTCTTATGGCCATCTACGGACAGTTCTCCCTCTTTATCCCCTTTTCCAGTTCATACTTTCCTCTCCAAATGACCTCTTGCCATCACCATAGGTGACTCCCTTACCTACAGTGGGGTAAGTATCATGACATACTGCCACCATTTCAACATCTTTTACTCCAATATTTTTCATCAATGTTACATAGACATAACATGATTTATTACAATAAAACAGAACTTCTCTAGCTTTGAAATTTTAAATTCCAGTATACAAGATAGGTTTCGATCTCCTGTCCAATTCTCACATCTTGAGAACCACACAACCCTGGATTCTCTTGGATCCTCTCTTTCTCCCAACCCAACAGCACCTGAAATAGCATGATCTCCTTCCCTACCCAGTCTATACTCCACAATGCATCCCTTGAACCATTCTCTTTAATCATACCTTAACATTATACCCCTGTCATGCTCTAACAAAATCCTAATTCTAGGTTACTATAAACAACTACCTTCTCTGCTCTTTTTTGTGAGTTCCTAACTGGAAAAAAATTTATAAATCACAAAATTGGTATGTTGCAAATTTGCAATTTAAAAAATAACCAAATTTACAGTTTAAAAAATAACCTAAGATTTAACCCATAGCATCTCTCAGCAATTACTTCAATGTCTCTGGTTAGATACTGCTTCCATTTTTCACCCTCAGCATTCCAAAATGTTTATACCTTTCCTCAAGTTTCCTATACTTATCTCACTTCCTTCAGCAGATAACTTCACATTAAAGTTTACCAAGAAAATTGAAGAAACCAAATGTGACATTCCTCAGCTTCCAACTACAAATTTGCAAACTACTATCTGAATGAAACCTCATCTCCCTACCTCTCCTGTCAGATAAACTGTCCTGTTTCTTGGTCCAAAGCTAATCCCTCTATCAAAAACACTTCTGTATCCACCCCTTTTGGTCACCTCTGGGGCACAAATACTCCATCAGTTTTTTGACCTGTCTTTTGCTCTCTCTCTCCAGGACTTTCTCCAAGTCCATGACCAGGCACAAGTCTCACTCATCATTTAAAATACTTTATCATGTTTAGAAGACTCATTTTAAGAAAGCAGAGGCAGTCAGGATAACCTGGCAATGAAAGAGACATAATTTTTTAATATCCTGAATAACCATCCCCCCAAAATGCTACAGACCCCGGTTTGATCCCTGGGTAATTACGATCCCCTGCAGAAGGGAATGGCAAAGAGTCGGACACGAATGAGAGACTGACAAAAACAGACTAAGTAACTAGGAGAAAACAAACATGTCAAACCATCCAAAATAAAAATGGCCAAAAAATACAGCACAATTGACTACATATTACTCATGAATTCTAAAATACTGCAAGTTAGGACCGAACACCAATAGCAGCAAGACCCACGTGGTATCAGCAACATGATAAGAAGAGGAAAGGGATTTGGGACAGCCCTGGAGCCAGAACAAATAGAAATCAAACTCCCTAGAAGTGCTACCTCCCACCCCTCCCTTAAATGGACAGTTCCAATTCAGTGTAATAAAACAGCAACTGAAACTCGGAAGGGGTTTCACAGGCGACAACTCACAAGGCAAGAAAGGCAAGAAAATCACACAAACATCAAGAATCTCAAAACTAACTGAAACTCCTTTCTAAGACACAGCAACATACCAAGCAGGAACTGCCAGGAAGAGAAATATAAACTAAGCAGTACAGAGTACTGCAAGTCTAGAACAAGAACGATTCTGCCCTCCAAAGGACATCTGATGATGCTGAGAAACAGTGGTTATCAGTCATCATACTTGGGGGAGTGGGCACCACAGGGTAAGCCAGAAGGCCACTGAATATCCTACAACGCCCAGGACAACTCCCTGCAGCAAAGATATCTGACCCAAAGTGCTAATACTGCAAAAACTGAAAAACCCTGATCTAGATAAAGGCAGAGAAGGAAAGGAGGAAAGGTCTCAGAAGATATATTTTTGAACACTACATCACAGCAGAGGATTCCCCCCAGCCACAAACCTAGCAAAAACTAGCTTACCCAACCCTCATCTAAAAGTAGTATACTGTTGTTTACTCGCTAAGAGTTGTGTCCAGCTCTTTGAGACCCCACCGAATAGAGCTCACCAGGCTCTTCTGTCCATGGGATTTCCCAGGCAAGCATACTGGAGTGGGTTGCCATTTCTTCTCCTGGGGATCTTCCTGACACAGGGATCGAACACGCATCGCCTGTTTGGCAGGTGGACTCTTTACCACCAAGCCACCTGGGCTTCCCTAAAGCCATCTTCCTTAAACATAAGTAACAGAAAAGAACTGGAATCTCAAAAAGAGAGGTGAGAATGGGAGGACAGAAAAAATATTTGAAGAAATAATGCCTAAAAAGGATTCAAGTCAATTCTCTCACAAAGTTTTTGTAAGAAAAATGCAAAGAGTAATATTCCTACAGATAATGAAGCTCACCAGAAAGACATGTTCACAAAATGAATGAATATTTTAATATGATATGCAGAACCAAGGTTTTCTCTCTTATTATTAATTTCCTAAAAGGATAACTAACTATAAAGCATACATAACTGAAAAAAATAATTGGAAGTTTACATTTTTAAAAATTATCAAAAGCAGCAAAAACATGAAATACCTAGGAATATATTAAAGATATATAAAACCTATACTCTGAAAATTATAAATATTGAGAGAAGTTAAAACATCTAAATAAATAGATTAAAAAGTTAGAGGATTTAACATACCTAACACTTCTAAACTTAACCATACAGCTATAGTAATCAAAACAGTATGGCACTGGGAAAAGGACAGATAAAAAAGGTAACAAAAGAGAATACTGAAATATTTATGAAATGCTCTGATACCTGGAATTTGCTTCAAACTACTAAAGGAGGGAGGTACAGACAAAATAAGATTAGTCAAATGTTGGTAACTGTTCAAGCTTGGTCTTATGAGTATTTACAATACTACATTCTGTTTTTTTATATATTTGATACTCTCCATAATAAAAAGCTTTTTAAGGCATTCATATTTACAAAAAGATTTTTAAAAGATTAAACTGGTTAATCTAAAATTTTAAATGGCACTTGAATAATTTTTATCTACCTAGAGTAGGGTTGGCAAACCTTGACCTGTAGGCCAAAAACTGCCTCTGGTCTGTTCTGTAGGACTAACCAACTAAAACTGATTCTTACATTTTTAAAGGATTGCTTAAAAAAGAAAGAAAAGGAGACAGGGCCCATGCACTTCACATGTCTAGAATTTATTAATTGGCCCTTTATCAAAAAACTTTTGTCAACTCCTTGATTTAGAGAATCAAGCAGATCAAAACTGCTATAAGTCAGAATATATACTCTACATCTGCTGAATAACAAAGAGAAAAATTTCTTGGGAATTCCCTGGAGATCAAGTGGTTAAAACTTGGTGCTTTCACTGCATGGCTGGGCCCAGGGCTCAGCTCAATCCCCGGTCAGGGAACTAAGATTCCTCAAGCTGCAGAGCACAGCCAAAAAATAAAATTATTTCACTGGAATGACTATGTTCATGTAGAAACACTCACATATGAAAAAATTTATGATTAGGTAGAAAATATGAAATTCCACATATTTGCTCCTCTCCCTTTTCTACAGTTCTGGGAAGATTTCTTCTCTCTCAAGTGCTATAATGGAGATCTAACAGATTTTTATACAAATAAATTTTCCTTCTTGTCACATTATGGATTCATATTGTCAAATTATGTTACTGTATCTTAGAACAGATATGTAGAGTCCAGATGAGAAAAAAACACAAAAAGAAATGTACATATATGCTGAAACAAGACTTACAGATATTTCAAAAGATGGCTCAATGGCCTTATAACTGGGAAAAAAAGAATGTTTGATATGAAATCCTGGCTAAAAATCAAGCAAAAAAATATTTAGATCATATATGTAATAACAAGCTAACTATGCATAATGGCATCTCAAAACTTTTTTTGTTTCATTCAAAAGTAAAATGTTCCTTGTTTTCCTTAGTTTAAGAAAAAACCTACTGCAACAAAGTATCTGTAAAACAAATTATTCTTAAAGTTGCTTATATCTCTGTAATACTACAGTTTAGGCTGCCTGCCAGATCTATTACTTGAAAATTACTTGTAGAAGATATATTTCTCACTGGTAAAAATTATATCTTTGCAAAATTGCATAAGAAAGTAAGTTTCCTAATAAAAACAAGAGAGTTCCAGAAAAACATCTATTTCTGCTTTATTGACTATGCCAAAGCCTTTGACTGTGTAGATCACAATAAACTGTGGAAAATTCTGAAACAGATGGGAATACCAGACCACCTGACTTGCCTCTGGAGAAATCTGTACGCAGGTCAGGAAGCAACAGTTAGAACTGGACATAGAACAACAGACTGGCTCCAAATAGGAAAAGGAGTACGTAAAGGCTGTATATTGTCACCCTGATGATTTAACTTATATGCAAAGTACATCATGAGAAACGCTAGACTGGAAGAAACACAAGCTGGAATCAAGATTGCTGGGAGAAATATCAATCACCTCAGATATGCAGATGACACCACCCTTATGGCAGAAAGTGAAGAGCTAAAAAGCCACTTGATGAAAGTGAAAGAGGAGAGCAAAAAAGTTGGCTTAAAGCTCAACATTCAGAAAACGAAGATCATGGCATCTGGTCCCATTCACTTCATGGGAAATAGATGGGGAAAGAGTGGAAACAGTGTCAGACTTTATTTTTTGAGCTCCAAAATCACTGCAGATGGTGACTGCAGCCATGAAATTAAAAGACGCTTACTCCTTGGAAGAAAAGTTATGACCAACTTAGACAGTATATTCAAAAGCAGAGACATTACTTTGCCGACTAAGGTCCATCTAGTCAAGGCTATGGTTTTTCCTGTGGTCATGTATGGATGTGAGAGTTGGACTGTGAAGAAGGCTGACGAATTGATGCTTTTGAACTGTGGTGTTGGAGAAGACTCTTGAGAGTCCCCTTGGACTGCAAGGAGATCCAACCAGTCCATTCTGAAGATCAGCTCTGGGATGTCTTTGGAAGGAATGATGCTAAAGCTGAAGCTCCAGTACTTTGGCCACCTCATGTGAAGAGTTGACTCGTTGGAAAAGACTCTGATGCTGGGAGGGATTGTGGGCAAGAGGAGAAGGGGATGACGGAGGATGAGATGGCTGGATGGCATCACTGACTCGATGGACGTGAGTCTGAGTGAACTCCAGGAGCTGGTGATGGACAAGAAGGCCTGGCATGCTGCAATTCATGGGATCGCAAAGAGTCGGACACGACTGAGCGACTGAACTGAACTGAATACAGATTTAAAATATTAAAATATTCTTTCCAAATATCAATATTCAATTTTCCTAAAAAATATTATAACCAATCCTCAAAAGAAAGAAAGTGAAGTCACTCAGTCATCTCCGACTCTTTGCAACCCCATGGACTATAGCCTACCAGGCTTCTCCATCCATGGAATTCTCCAGGCAAGAGTACTGGAGTTGGTTGCCATTTCCTTCTCCAGGGGATCTTCCCGACCCAGGGATCGAACCCAGGTTTCCCACACTGCAGGCAGACGCTTTACCATCTGAGCCACCAGGGAAGCTCCTCAAACTCAAACCAAATTACTAATAAGGCTATCCCTGTCTGAGATCAACTCAAGCCACTAAAGACAAGTTAGGTATTGATTTAGAGTCACAAAAGTTTTTAAATGAGCCAGTAAAGCTTCAGGTAAAACTTTTGCATGGTATTCTCAGTAGATTCTCCATCTGTCCCTAGAAGCTGGGTCCCCATGTAAAAGAAAACGAATAAACCTTATAGCTGGGAGTATCAAAACTTGATCATTCACTACAATACATGAATAAGAGCAACAGGTTTTGGCTAAACCTAAGTGCCATCTACAAACAACAAACACAAAATAGCAATCAGCTTTCAAGATAGAAGAAATAAAGTTAAATGTGGTACAGAAAACAGGCCATTAGGTCACAAACACTTCAACAAAAACTGACAATTCCTCAGGTTCTCTCATTGCCACATTCTTTGTTACACATGAAACTGCAGGAAAAGCTGGTACTAATTATTTAGTAAAATAAAGCTAGATATGAATTAAAAGTTTAAATTCATTCTTGATGTTGAATTCCTTTTCTCTTCAAAGTAAATAAAATAGAATCAGGAAAACATCATGCTGAAAACAACCCACTCCTTACTAGCATGTTTTTTTGTATGGCCACAAATTAGAGCCTTCCTAATTCATCAACTAATACAATGATTAGGCAATCTGAATAACTGATTTTTTTCCCTGAAGCCTGATTGTTTTTAGGCACATACAATTACCTGACCTTAGTCAAGAGAAAACGGCCTAACAAAAGGAGGATGGAGAAGCAAGCTTTCGTTTGAGGATCTCTTGGGCTGAGACTTGGTCTAAATTTTCTACATTAATCTATATCTCAGCAGCTTTAAAAATCTGACTGACACATACATTATAAAGATAGAGCCCTAAGAATAAATTTAACCACTGAGATAAAAGAGCTGTACAATGAAAACTATAAAACACTGATGAAAGAAATTAAAGACTATAAATAAACAGACAGATATCCAATCATGGATCAGAAGAATTAAAATTATTAAAATGTCCATAGTATCCATAGCAATCTACAGATTCAATGCAATCTCTATCAAAATTCCAATAGCATTTCTCACAGAAATAGAAAAAGTAATCCTAAAATGCATATGGACCCACCAATGACCCAGAACAGCTACAGCAATCTTGAGCAAAAAGAACAAAGCTGGAGAATGACACTTTCTGACTTCCAATTCTATTACAAAGCTGTAGTAATCACTAAATAATATGGTACTGATATAAAAATGAACATACAGACCAGTGAACATAACAGAGAGTCCAAGAAAGAAACCCACACACATATGGTTAACTAAAGGGTGTCAAGACTACACAATAGGCAAAGGACAGTTTTTCAACTATGTTGAGAAAACTGGATATCCACATGCAGAAAGATGAAATTGGAGCCTTATCTCACAACATACACAATAACCAATTCAAAATGAATTAAAGACTTAAATTCAAAACCTGAAACAGTGCACTCCTGTAAGAAAAGACACGGGGAAAGCTCTATGATCTTGGTCTTGACAATGATTTTTTGGATTTTAATACCAAAAACACAGGCAACAAAAGCAAAATCCAGTAAGTGGAACTATGTAAAACAAAAATATTTCTGTAAAATAACAATTAAAAAAGAGCAAGAAAGAGAAGAGAAAGTGACATACAGAATGGGGGAAAATATTTGCAAACTATGTATCTGAAAAGGGGTTAATATCCAAAATACATAAGAAACTCACACAACTCTAACAAAAATACAAATGACCCAATTTAAAAATGGACAAAAGACCTAAAGAGACATTTTTCTAAAGAAGACATACAAATGGTCGACAGGTACATGAAAAGATGTGCAGCATTACCAGGCATCAGGAAAACACAAATCAAAACCACAATGAGATATCACCTCACACTTGTTAAGATGGCTATTACCAAAAGGCAAAAGGTAAGTGTTGGTAAGGATCCAGAGAAAAGAGAATCCTTATTCACCATTGGTAGGATGTACATGGGTACAACCATATTGGAAGACAGCATGATGCGTCCTCAAAGAACTAAGAACTACCATGTGTTCCAGCAACCCCAGGACTGGGTACACACCCAGAGGAAAAGGTATCTATCTCAGCAAGGTATCTGCACTCCCGTGTTCCCTGCAGTGTTACTCACAGTAGCCAAGATGTGGAAACTTAACTGCCCACTGACAAAGAAAATGTGAGGTGTCTGTATACACGTACACAATGAAATAGTATTTGGCCTTAAAAAAAATGGAAATTCCACCATTTGCAACATGGATGAATCTGGAAGACATTAAGATACATGAAATGCGCTACACACAAAAAGACAAACACTGTATGATTTCACATGTGGAATCTAAAAAAGTCAAATTCATGGTAGCAGAGAGTGCAATGGTAGTTATTACAGAAGGGAGCAGGATAAGAAAAATGGGGAAATGTTGATCAAAGCGTATAAACTTTTAGTTATAAGATAAATTAGATATGGAGACATAAAGTACAATATGGTGAATATAGTTAATAACAATGTACAGAACACTTGAAATTTGCTTAGAGAATAAATTTCAACTGTTCTGATCACAGAAAAAAAAACTAAAATTATGTGAGGTGATGAATGTTAATTATCTTGATTATGATAATCACTTCACAGTGTATACATGTATCAAAACATCATGTTGTATACCTTAAATATTTACAATTTTTATTTGCCACTTATATCTAAGTAATGCTGGAAAAATAATTGATAGATGCAGGCAAATATATATTTCAACTACTTAAAATTCAGTGAACCAATAATTTACAAATATTTTATCCCCTTTTTCAATTTGTTGTTTGTAAATAAGGTCAAACACTGAAATTTTTAAAGATAAAGCCTCTGAGAAATCTGTAAGGTAACTGTCCCCAAACTGTTTCCCCAGGGTGCCAAGAGGCTCCATAAAACTTACTCCCTTCCAAAATTAAACATTACACAAGATAGCTTAAACAATTCACTCATGATTACGTTTTTACTTTAGTCAGTACCAAGAAAACCTCAGCCTACCCTCATCTCAACTCAAAATTCAGAATCAATTACTTCAATTCACATAGGATCTTCAAGCTACCCAGAATTTCTGAAGAACATTTTTAATAGATGGAATTCAGGAGCTCAGATAACTCTGATTCCTCTAAACCTCCATTTTTTTTTTTTTTTGGTCCAGGCAACTACATCTTCATCTAAAGATACTATGAAATGAAAGTTAAAATTCAGAAAAGTATTTGAGATTTTTTACTTAAAAAGTTTTGTTTGCTAATATAGTGACTTCAAAAACAGAGAAGATTTTAAAATGGAGAAATAATTTAAAGTTAAAACATACTCATTTTCATAATCTTTATTTTTTTAGGTTTCAAAACAGAATTAATTTTCAAACTAATCAGAACTTTTAATACATTCCCCTGGAACTTACTAAAGCAGCTGATTCATTATTATTAATAATAAATTCATTATCACCAATGTTAAGTGAGCCCTCTACACTACCTGGCAAATACTGTGTCAAAACTTCTCCATTCTCTTCTCTGATCAACCTGAAGTAGTAAACACTACTTCAAACCATCTCCACTTAAACCGCATATATCCCACTTCATCCTTTCTACTCAACAGATGACCTTGCACAGTAATTCAAAGAGAAAATATGAAGAAGTCATTCAACTACGGGAACTCTTCCATACCATATCTACAAACTTTCTTGTAACTACACCTATCCTCTCCTCCTATCCTCCCGTTTCAAAAAAAACTCTCTCTTATCTAAAGCCAATGTCTCCACATATAAGCGGGACCCACGCCCTTTCCACCTTCTAAGGAATCTTATTCATAATTGTACTTTTTTTTCCCACAGTAGTCAATTCTTCTCTCTTGACTGAATTTTTCCAATAAACATTTACATCTTTCTTCCACCTCAAAAACAAAATTTTAAAAAACTCCACTGTTCCACCTTTTCATCTCTGGCTCTCCCCTTCACAGCCAAACTTCCCCAAACAGTTGTAAACATGCTCAGTTTCCGTTTGTTTTCCCACTCTTTCCTCAACCTATTTCAATGAGTACCGGATCCATGCTCTACTCTCTCCCTAGACAATCATTTCCATACTCTTAGATTCAACTATCATCTATATGCCAATGATCACCAAATGTACACTTCTGGTCAATACCTTTCCTTTGAGTTCCAGATCTATATACATTCAACCATCAACTCCAAATACCTAATTTGATGTTCCAAATATATGTTTAAAACAATATGTACACAGAACTCATCAGATACCTGCTCACCCTCCAATTCCTATTTAACACACATACTCCTATATCTGGCTCCTCTTGCCTTTTGTTCTGTCTCAGTGAATGGTACCACCATGCATCCAGTTATAGAAGCCAGAAACTTGGGAGTAATCCTCAGTATCTTCTCTATACCAGTGGTTCTCAACTAGAGGCACTTCTGCCCCCCAGGAGACATCTGTTAATGTCTGAAGACATTTTTGGTTCTCATAACCAAGGATTAGTGGCATCTAGTGAGTGAAGTCAGAAATGTGGCTAAAACATCCTAAGATACAGGGGATAGTCCCTCCATACCAAAGAAAGTTGGTCTAAAACACCAATGGTACACAGGCTTAGATGACCTAATCTTATAATGCATCATCAAATCCCATCAATTTCACTTTCCCCAACACAGTTTAAACCCATCAATTTTTCTTCATCTTAACTATCAGCACTTCCTAATTCAAAGCACCATTACCTTTTACCTAGTATCCAATAATAACTTCCTACTTCCACATTTGTGCAACTGCTTAAAATGAAGTCAAAACAATTTTTAATTCATCTCTTTCTTGCTTAAAAAAAGACCCTGAATTGCTTACCAAAGTTCTTAGGTGAAAACTAAAATGATATACTAAAGTTCCTGCATGATCTGCCTGATTCCCCACTTCTCCTACCACACTTCAGCAATTTTCCCCCTAAATCGATCAAACTCTAGCCACCATATGGCCTCCTTTCAGTTCTCCGCAGACTGCATGCTCCTCTCTATCACACAGTAAACCTTCAGACACACTGTTCCTTCTCTCTGAAGCATTCTCTCCACCCCCAACACTCTTTCACTGATTAACTCCTACTCACCCTTCAAATCTCAGCTAAAATATTATCTCCTCCACACCATCAAGGAGATAACTCTGTACTTACCCTTTATAACACTTTTAAATATATAAAGCTGCAATTCGCATGACTATTTCTAATGGCTCTCCCTCTCACTATGCTGTATGTACGTGGTAAAGAGACCATGAATATATAGAAAAATGCTGTAACACAACATTTTAGCATATAGCCAGAACTCACAAATTTTTGTTGATTACTCAAAAAAAAAACCACAGAATCTAATCTACTTCAGGAGTTCAACTGTCACTTTTATTGCAGGTATTCATATCTCAGGCCCCAACCATGCTTCTGAAATACATACGGACAGCTCAGCTACAACATGTTTTTCTTCAATACCAGTTAGCTTACAGTCAACTGATAAATAAGGCAATGGTATCAATTTAATGTATTAATTGGACTGTTTGTATGTGGAGCAGAAATTGTGGAATTGTAACCTTTACCAAAAAATAAAAACAAAAAACCTTTAGCTTGGCTGCTCACAAGAAGGAGTCCTTACAGATCAAAATCAACTAAGTGTCTGCATCTAGGATTCCCACTCAAAAAGCATTAAACATACCCCACCCTCACGGAGCTCTCCACCGGTGTATTTCCTTCAGAGTCTTACGTAACAGCTGACTCACTCACTCACAGCTCCACTTTAACTGCCTTGTCTCAGTGGCCTCCACAAGGCAGCGTGTCAACTTGTGTATTGTATATTTTTTAATATCCCTTGCAATAGCACCCAACCAGGCTAAGCCACATACCTGATCTATCCAGGTCATCTTCTAAGGGACTGATTACTGTACTTCTGAGCGTTCTGGTTCCAAAACTGTTTAGGTTTTGCATAGTGTACTCTCAAGCCCTATTTCCCATGGCCTTAGCATGCAATCTGCAGAACATGAGGCCATTCAAGAACACAAATGTTACAGCAGTTTTCCTCATAGTTCCAAGCTCTGAGAAACATAACTCTTGACTACTTCTTCAATCAGCTTGAACTTTCAAAATCTGGGTTCCTCATCTCTGTTAACCGTCCAGAACCAGATCATTAAAGTCGCTGATCTCTCTCTCTCCCTCTCCCCCCCACATTCCATCATTCCACACAGGTATCAGTTTTCCTTATGCATGGTCTCTCACATCTTTTTCACCACCATCCACCATAACTGAAATCTCCAGCATCTCTCATCTGAAAAAAATTTAACAATTAATAGCCTTCAAGGTAATTATACCTCTTTCCAGGCCCTCCTTATTCCAAACCAAACTCCACTAAACTGCAAGAATTCTCTTCCGTGCTAGTCCTCCACTCAAAAACCTTCAATGGCCTTCTACTGTGCATTCAAGGTCTCAAATTGCTGCTCCACTTTATTTCTCATTGAACCTCCCACTCATTTTAAAATCCAGCAGAGATAAACCATACAAACTGCTGACAAAGACATTCAGTAAATATTAGCTTTTACTCTCACAGATGACCTACTTTTATAGTCAGTTCTAAGAATGTCATCTCCCTACCCTTCATTTTAAGCATCTTAAGTTCCTTCTCTTTGTATTATTAGAGACGAAGGTCAAATCTTGGTTGTGTCACTTACTAGCTGTGACCTTGAGCAAGTTATTTAGCTTTCTGAGCCTCAGTAAAATTAGGATAATATCCATGTCATGGGGTTGTTGAAAAAGACTAAATGACATAGTATGTGTAGAATGCCTGGAAGAGAAGAGACATTAATAAACGTTAGTTTTCTTAAAAAGTGTTCACTTAAAGAATGAACACAGAAATGAACTTGCCTACTTTCTCCCAAAACTGGCAAGTAAGAGCAGCACTCTAAGAAACTGGCTTACCAACAGAATACTATTAATAATCTTTATCCCTTGAGGTAAGTGCTTATGCCAAAAGCATAAGATTTAGGAGAATTTTTTTCTATGCTACTAAGCAAAGAAAAGGTTACTGATATGGAACCATATTTTACTAGATGATTTATCCTGTTATTAAATTTACTGAGACTCAATATATTAATAAACCTTATCCATATGCAGAACTCAAAGTTAGTTCCAGTATTTAACTATTTACAAATGTATGTGTGTGTGTGTTAGTTGCTTAGTCGTGTCCAAACTCTTTGTGACCCCATGGACTGTAGCCCGCGAGGCTCTTCTGTCCATGGGATTCTCCAAGCAAGAATACTGGAGTGGAAATTGAGAGCTTCAATACTTATGCATAATATATTCCATAAAAAATGAGCCTATGGCTGATTCATGTTGATGTATGGCAGAAACCAACACAACATTGTAAAGTAATTATCCTTCAATTAAAAATAAAAATTTTTATATGCACCTATCTACACACATATATCAAAAACCCACATAGAGTAAAAGGTTGTTATGTGAAGTGAAGTGAAGATGCTCAGTCGTGTCCGACTCTCTGCGACCCCATGGACTGTAGCCTACCAGGCTCCTCCATCCATGGGGTTTTCCAGGCAAGAATACTGGAGTGGGTTGTCATTTCCTTCTCCAAGAGATCGTCCCAATCCAGGGATTGAAAAAGGTTGTTATATCTCCATTCAAAGTATTGTCCTGATTTGATTTCTACTGCAGGCTTTCACAATATAATATTACATAAGTTTCTTTAAAATGAGAAAGCAAAGAAAGGACAAAGAACTGAGAGGTGCAGAAAAGGGGTATTAAAACTTCGAAATTAGTTTGCTTTCTCTTCCCTCCCACTGATATCACCTAAATGCTTTTCCTACTTCATAGTAAGAATAAAGAATGACAGCCATTTTTATAAATAGTCCTGAGACAACTGGACCAAGAGCAAAAAAGAAGTTAGACCTCCCTACCTTAATATCATATATAAAAATTAATTCAGTGGATCAAAGACCTAAATCTAAGAGCTAACACTATAAAACTCTTAGAGTAACAGAGGCATTAATTTTCGTGACCCTGGATTAGGCAATGGTTTCTTAGATATAATACCAAAAGCTCAGGAAATCAAAGAAAAACAAATAGATTGGGTTTTATTAACATGAAAAGCTTTTATGCTTCAAAGTGCATCATCAAAAAACTAAAAAGACAAAGCACAGAATCCAAGAATATATTTGCAAATTACATACCTGATACATGTCCAGTATTCAGAACATATAAAGAACTATTACAACTTGACAATTAAAAAAAAAAATTAAAACAAAGGATCTGAATAGACAATTCTCCAAAGAAGATACACAAATGGCTAACACACAAATGAAAAGATGATCAGCATCATTAGTCATTAGGAAAATGCAAACCAAAATCACAATGAGATACCATTTCATACCCATTAGAATGGTTATAATCAAGAATACAAACAATAACAAGTTTTGGCAAGGATGAAGAGAAATTGGATCACTCACACACTGCTGGTAGAAATGTAAAATGATGCAGACACTTTAGAAAACACTTTGGCAAGTCCTCAAAAAGTTATACATATCGTTACCACATACTCAGCAATTTCACCCCTGAGTATAGACCCAAGAGAAATGAAAACATCGTGTACAAAAACTTATACACAGATATTCACAGCAGCAATATTCAGAATAGTGAAGAAGTGGAAACAGCTCCCAAACCCATCAACTGAGGAATGCATAAACAAAATATGGTATATCTATACAATGGAACAGTATTCCGCTATGGTGGTGGTTTAGTCGCTAAGTTGTGTTCAACTCTTGTGACCCCATGGGCTGTGTGGTCCACCACGGTCCTCTGTCCACAGGATTTTCCAGACAAGAATACTGGAGTGGGTTGCCAATTTCTTCTCCAGGGGATCTTCCCTACCCAAGGATCAAACCCAGGTCTCCTGCACTGCAGGCAGATTCGTCATCAACTGAGCTACCAGGGCAAGTGTCCTCTTATTCAGCTATAAAGAGGAATAAAGAACTGAGAATTGCTATGACAAGGATGAATCGTGAAAGCACGCTAACTGAAAGAAGCAAGACCACATACTGTATGATTCCATTTTTATGAAATGTTCAAAATAAGCAAATCCATAGAGATAAAAAATCAATACTGGTTGCCAGAGGCTGGGGGAGACAGGCAGAGATGAGAAAGTGACTGCTGCTGGGTACAAGGCATCTTTTATAGGTGACGAAAATGTGCTGGAATTAAGATATTGGTAATGGTTGCACTGCCCTCTAAATATAATAAAAACCACTGAGTTATACATTTTGACAGAGAGAACCTTATGATAAAACTATCTCAATTAAAGAAAAAGAATGATAGCAGAATAAAAAGTGGCACAAGCAAGGAATGAAGCAAGTATTCCCTTTTTGATTCAACATTTTCTGCACACTTACTATGTTTCAGACCTATGCTGGTTGCTAGGAACCGAAAGATGAGTAAAACAAAATCACTACACTCTCCAAGCCCATTCTCCTTAGCCTACAAATGTGATATTTCTTGATGGTAAAGCAGCCTTGAAAATGCAAAAACAACAAATATAAGCTTCAGACAATTCAAAAGAATGCAGATATTTACATTACAAACTCTTCTAAATTAGCCAGAATGCTTTTTTAAGAGTTTCACTAAATATGGGGAGGCAGAAGAGACATGCTTCTAATATTGGTATTAACTCATTATTCCCCAATGCTGATGTCATTTTCCAAGAAGTATTATTGAAATTGCTTCATTTATTTGAAATTGTTTTCCAAAAAATGTTTTTGATAAATCTTCCTTGATCATATCACATATCATATCAGTAATATAAAAAAGTATTATTTTCTCACTGACTCCTGGGTTCTCTATTCTTGATATTAAAAACCTCATGATAAAAACAAATATAACAAGGAAAAACATGCTTTTTAATACTTTACTACAGTATCCATATGAAAGCTTGTTTTACTATAAGAGAATAGGCAACAAGAAAATTCTTTAAACTAAGAAATCAACTCTTTTAGGCTCTTGTCCCAGATTTTCATGAATCAGAGAAAATCTGATATCCTGATATGAAAGCTTCATTTCCAAAGAACAGCTCACAAAAATCAAAGAATCAAATTTAGATAGGAAACTATATTGAACAGTCTTCTAAATAGTACAGAAAAGGGGCATGTTCTACCTAATCCAAGACATTAGACATTTCTGATACTTTTAATATATTATTTATATTAACTTCTCAAAAGATAAAACTAAAGTCTATATTAAAATTACCTTATCTTTGGCCTCAGGCAGTGTGATCTCTCTAGGTTCTAAAATTGATATTTCTCGAAAAGGTGGAACACATCTGACTATATCTGGTACATAGTGTGTATGAAACAATGGTGACATTGAGTATCTTCTTTCATCTGATAAAGGCACTATGTGGTTAACTATAGTTGGCTCTTGGTGGGGTGAATGAAAACGCTGCCGTTTACCATCAAGAGGAAGATTCTTTTCATCGCTTAATCTCCTGAAAACAAGCAACATACCTTAGTGATTAAAGATATAACTTTCTGATAACAGAAAACAATTTAAAATGTATAAATAATAGATGAAAATACTGACTTTTTCAGCAAGGCCATGTTATTAGCTCTAAATGAACCATAAAATATTGTCAGTGTAAGAGACACCTTTAGAAAAAATGTATACTAATGCATATTTTTAAAAAAACAAACCAATATATACATCAAGGTTAGTCTCTTGCATTTGAACTACCACAATATTTAGTATCAGTAACAAAAACTTGGTAGGAAAATCTCTATCTATAGAATCACTAACAATAAAAGATCCAAACTCTAACATAAGGAGGATAAGATTAAGTGAACTGCATGCTGTACATAAAAAAGGGCTCTTGGGAGTCCACCTATGTTCTGGTTTATCAGCAGGAAAGACCAAATTAAGAGAGAGCTGTTTTTTTTTTAACTATAAAAACACTAGATAACTGAAGTAGTCTGCAAATGAACTATACTTATATAGTTCAATATAACAGTATTATATACAATATAACAGTCTTGTATTCATGTTAAATTCTTGGTCATGACTAATGTATTTTTAGCTATACAAGAGAATATCCTTGTCCTTAGGAGAAATATACTGATGTGCTTTGGGATAAAGTGAAACAATGTCACCAACTTTCTTTCACATGGTTCAGAAAAAAGTGGGGGTAGGGAAGGAAAGAGGAAGAATAAAACAAATTTAGCAAAACTGATGAATCTGGCAAAACCACATAAGGTGCTCACTGTACTATTTTTCAAATTTTTCTGGAAGCTTAAAAATACTCAAAATAAAAAAGAGAACACAATTTAAAAGTAATTATTTGTCGGGAAAAATGGTATTTGCTTAAATGATATATTACTAAGGTGTTTAAACCACAGGAAATTATCCAATCCTTTTGCTTAACTGTAAAATTTTATGGGTCATAGCCACCTGAAGGTTTTTATTTTAATATTCTTTTGGGATTACATCAATTACTCTCTCTTTGACAGACCCACAAAATAACTAGAATTCCTACTTACAGTAAAGATATACAAGTGCTAAAAACATAAGTATACATTTAATATTTTTAAACATAAAATTCAGAGCTTTACCTAATGAATATTTCTATTGAGAATGACAATGTTAGGTTTAAATATATATATAATTATGAACTAATGGAATTTATTGTCATTCATGATTCACAAATGGAGCTATCAAGACAATTTCTAGAACACAAAAATTTAAATAAAGTCAATATTTTAAGCATCATGATACAGTTTTCCACCCAATTCATTACCTCTGTGCTTCAACTTTCTCAACAGAAGAGGGGTAACAGTACTTACCTCACAAATTGTTGTAAAACTTTGTCAAACCATTATTTGCAAAGTCCTTAGAACAATGCCTACTCTACACAGTGAAGGACTGATGCTGAAACTGAAATTCCAATACTTTGGCCACCTGATGCGAAGAACCGACTCATTGGAAAAGACCCTGATGCTGGGAAAGATTGAAGGCGGGAGGAGAAGGGGACGACAGAGGATGAGATGGTTGGATGGCATCACCAACGCGATGGACATGAGTTTGAGTAGGCTCCGGGAGTTGGTGATGGACAGGGAAGCCTGGCATGCTGCAGTCCATGGGATCGCAAAGAGTTGGGCACAAATGAGCGACTGAACTAAACACAGTGAAAAGTGTTAGTCGATCAGTTGTGTTGCTCCAGGCTCCTCTGTCCATAGAATTCTCCAGGCAAGAATACTAGAGTGGGTTGCCATTCCCTTCTCCAGGGGATCTTCCTGAACCCAAGTCTCCTGCATTGCAGGTAGCCTCTTTACCAACTGAGCCACCAGGGAAGCTGCAAAGTGAAAGTCACTCAGCTGTGTCTGACTCTCTGCGACTGTACAGTCCATGGAATTCTCTAGGTCAGAATACTGGAGTGCATAGCATTTCCCTTCTCTAGTGGATCTTCCCAACTCAGGGATGAACCCAGGTCACATACTGCAGGCAGATTCTTTACCAACTTAGCTATCAGGTAAAGGATAAAATAGATAACCAGTGGGAATTTGCTCTGTGCTGTAGGGAGCTCACTCATATGTATGCCGATGGCTGATTCACATTGAGGTATGGCAGAAACTAACACAACAGTGACGTGAAAGTCACTCAGTCGTGTCCGACTCTTTGTGGCCCCATGGACTGTCCAGTCCGTGGACTTCTCCGGGCCAGAATACTGGAGTGGGTAGCCTTTCCCTTCTCCAGGGTATCTTCCCAACCCTGGGATCAAACCCAGGTCTTCCGCATTGCAAGCGGATTCTTTACCAGCTGAATCACAAGGGAAGCCCAAGAATACTGGAATGGGTAGGCTATCCCTTCTCTAGCAGATCTTCCCAATCCAGGAATGGAACTGGGGTCTCCTGCGGATTCTTGACCAACTGAGTTATGAGGGAAGGCCACAGTGGGTGAACAGTAATTCTTATCTAGTGTTATTTCTAATTGTACATAAAAGTTATGGAATGTTTATACAGGCTTTAAAAAGCAGTATCTTGCAAATATTGCCAAGGCTTATTTTAATACTCACCCCTAAAGTTCTATCAAAATTACCCTGTGATACATCAATTTCTTTTAATCAAATTGGTTCAAATGAATTGATTCCTGACTTCTCTACAGAAAGCTTTATGTCATATAGACACTTTCACTATAATAATATTTATTGTGGAACCTGACCTGTGTAAGATAAACAGTAAACTTTAATAAAAAGAAAGAGTTATAAGCTGAATTATGTCCTCTCAAATTCACATTTAAGTCTTAACCCCTAGTACTTCAAAATGTGACTCTATTTGGACACAGGGCCTTTAAAGAAGTAATTAAATTAAAATGAGGTTATTAATCCAATATAACTAGTATCCTCAGAAGAATAATTAGGACACAGAAAACAGAGAAGGATGACCATATTAGGAAAGGCGGCAGCCATCTATAATCCAAAGAGGGAGGCCTCAGAGGAAATCAAACCTGCTAACACCCTGATCTCAGACTTCTAGCCCCCAGAATTTTAAGAAAATTAATCTGTTATTTTAGTCACCCACTCTGTTGTACTGTTATGGCAGCCCTAGCAAATATACAGAAACCCATCTGCTTTAGTTAAAAATCTCAATTAAAAGTAGTTATCTGAAGATAGTTACCCCTAAAATTTTTTAAATACTTAGAAGTTTGAAAATTCTGTTACACAACTGACTGCACAGACCCCAGGAAACAAAATGTAGGTTAGTGTCCATTTAACTTAATACAAGATACATTGTTAATCAGTTCCCAAAACTGCAAATTTTTCTTTTAAAATAAGTAAGAAATACTTACTTCCTTCCTCGAAATAATGGGGAAGTTGAGGTCTGTATTGGACTGACATTTCCATATGTCAACTGCTGTAATGACACAGCTCTAGACAAGCTACCAAAAACAAAGAAAAAGCATGATGACATTTCCTCTAACTCCAAATGTTTCCTATAAAAAGGATCTACATCAAGTAAGAACTGAAATACTGCACTTACTCTGCACTGTGAAAGCTGAACTGTGCATCTATAAGCTGCTGGTGTGAATAAAGGCTTGGTGACAGGGCAAAAAAGTTATTATGTTGTTGATGGTTTGGAGTGAAAGGCGGGCGACCCAAAATTGAGTTTGGGAACATGCTCTTGTTCACTAAAAGACCACATGTATTCTTCTACCTAGAATAGTTTTAAAAACAAATTATTATAGATTAAAGACACTGAACTTTTTGATAACCAGTATCTACTATTTAATAAAGTTACCAAATTACAAATTTCATTTACAAATTTATTTTCTCAAATAGATCTCTTACGTCACAAAATACATAACAAAATACTTACTAATGATGAATTTTAAATCTAGGTTAACTATATTATTCAAATGACACTAAAATCTATGCAAATTTCTAATTTCATGATAAATTACTGTCATAATCAACAACTCTCTTATAAATCAAGTTAACACCATTATACTTTGACAATAAAAAGAAACCACCCAAGAGATGTATTTAATGAAATCTACAACTTCTTACATTTATTCCCATTTTAATTTATTCAAAAGCATAATCCTTCATATGACAACCCAAGTCCCAGGATTTAGAGCTTACAGATCTGATCAAACAAGGGATGGAATCTTATTACCTAATAACTATTTATAAAATTCTGAGATTCCCCCCAAATTCTAAACAACTTATTAAAAAAACAACCAATAAAAGAGAGTTTGTTCCACAGGAACAGGGAAAACCTATGTAAAATGCAATCAGAATCGTTCACTGCCCCAGCCAAGAGACTATTTATTCTTTGCAATGACTGACCCCAAAAGGCTTTAAATTCACACAGAAAGAGTGGGATAAAAAAAAAAACAAACTGAAAACAAATATTAAGTAAAGTCTACAAAGTAAAAATAGCATTCCCAGCTTATATTCCCAATTCAAACAATTAAAAAATTCATCTATAAAATAATGGAAAAAATCATATAATATAGTAACAAAGGAATCTGTAACACAGAAACAGTTATTCACCAAGAAAATGTTAAGCTTGCTAGAAACCTACAATGAAGTCTACTATGGAACTGCCTACCTATGCACACAGAAGCTTCCAATTTAGATTTCTAGAAAAACAACATTCATGGATCATCAGAAGTTAAAAATTTTAAAAAGGCTTAGTAATAAACGGAAACAACACTTGGAACAAATGAAAGATGAGAGGAAAAAACTCATTAATTTCATAATTAATGAAAAAAAACAATGTATATATAAAATAAGAATGTGTTATTTAAAAAGCAGAAAGGGCTCTTGGAAATTACAAAATTAAAAGCAGAAATATCCAGCAGAAAGCTAAAAGAACACTGAGGAATGAACAAGAAAGAAAAACTGGTGAGGGCAGACAGGAGGCAAAACAGTAAGAGGAAAAATATAAGCGAACCAAACCATGTGGCCCAACATCCAACACAACTTAAGTTCCAGAAAGAACAGAAAAGGGAATTACCAAGAAAACAAAACAAGAACATGTTCAGAACTGAAGAACACCAAGCCTTAGACTGAAACGATCCAAGGAGTAAAAAGCACAAAACACACACACACACACACACACACACACACACACACACATCTATATACACATATATACAAATGCATATTACAGCAAAATTTCAGAATACCAGGTAAAAAAGCTTATAAATATTACAGAGAAAGAAAATGTTATAAACAAAGGCATGGGGTGAATAAGTAACAAGGTCCTACTATAAAGCACAGGGAACTATATTCAATATTCTGAGATAAACCATAATGTAAAAGAATGTAAAAGAAAAATGTATATACATATGTATAACTGAATCACTTTGCTGTATAGCAGAAATTAACACAACAGTGTAAGTCAACTATACAAAAAAAAAAAAAAGAAAAGAAACACACAAAGGGATGGTAATCAAAATAGCTTTGGGCCACTCAATAGCAACAGTGGAAACAAGGCAAAGAAGTGAACGCCTTCAAGGCCTCTGTAGGAAATGCTTTCAAGCTATCATTCTATACCCAATTATATTATCAGTGCAAAAGGGGAATAAAAACCCTTTCAAGACATGTAAGGAATTGAAAAAAGTAAAAGAAAATCCCAGATCTAGGAAAAGAGAGTTCTCACACAGGTCAGAGACAGTAAATTCCCCAGGATGGTGGTGAAGGGAAGCTAAACAGCTTAAAATAGAACACGTAAACAGAGGGCTACAAGAAGATATCCAAGGTGGAAAAAAAATGAACTGGTAGATTATATAATATTTGACCAGAGAGGAGTATGGCCAACAGAGCAGAAAAAATTAATTATAGGAACAGAAATGTAGCAAGTTGGGGCTTCCTGGTGGCCCAGTGGTTAAGAATCAGCTTTGCAATCAATGCAAGGGACATCAGTTTAATCCCTGGTCCTGGAAGATCCCACATGTCTTGGGGAAACTAAGCCCATGCGCCACAATTACCAAGCCCACCCACTGCAACTTCTGAAGCTGGTGCATTTAGAGCCTGTGCTCTGCAACAAGAGAAGCCACTGCAATGAGAAGCCCGCATACAACAATAGAGAGTAGCTCCCACTCTCAGCAACTAGAAAAGGCCTGTGTGCAGCCCTGAAGACCCACCAGTCAATAAATAAATAAAGTCTTAAAAAGAAACGCAAGAAGTTAAAAGTAAATTACTAAAACTACAGACAAAACACACTCAAAAGGTCATATAAAAAAGAAAATATGGTCAGTTACCTACTTAGTTCTTACAATAACATGAACATTTAACATATTGATTTAAACAGATTATAACATGTATACATGTGAAGTTGCTTCAGTCATGTCCAACTCTTTGAGACCCTACAGACTACAGCCTGCCAGGCTCCTCTGTCCAGGCAATTCTCCAGGCAAGAATACTGGAGTGGGTTGCTATGCCCTCCTCCAGGGATCTTCCAAACCCAGGGATCAAACCCACATCTCTTATGTCTCCTACATTGGCAGGCAGGTTCTTTACCACTGGCACCACCTGGGAAGCCTGAAATTATATTTATATATTACTGACTACATTGTAAGTAATTTATTTATAATTACATATTATACTATATTTTACATATTATTTACATGTTTATATACATCATAATTTATGATGAGAGAGGGTACATAAAAGTGCTAAATCCTCATTTTCAATAGATGTCAATCTAAAAACCAAGTTATACAGTTGTGATTTTGTTTTTTTTTTAAACCAACAGAGAAAAATAATATATATACTACTAAAAGAAATAGTAATTGCCTCTGGGGATTGAGACCAGAAGGCTTGAAAAACTAGAATAGGAGACAACAGGAGAGGAAAAAAAAAAGAAAGCTCTGGGAAGAAACAAATAAACCTCTCATAGAAACTTTATTCCTCTTCAATTCTGAAAGATTAAAATTTCCTAGGCTGGCCATAGATAGTGAGACTCACCAGTTGAAAGTTCGTAAGAGATTGTGGAGAAAAGCCACCATCAGATCCCAACCCAGGTGCCTGACTACCATGGACCAGAGACAAGGTGCTACCTCCAGAAAACAAGAGTTTGTCAGCTTTCTTCAGAAGGCCTTTCTCTAGCTATAGGAGAGTGATTTTTTTTTTTAATTCCTATAATGTTTGCTAAACTATACTCTGACATTTGCTGCTGCTGCTGCTGCTGCTGCTACTAAGGCGCTTCAATCATGTCCAACTCTGTTCGACCCCATAGATGGCAGCCCACCAGGCTCCTCTGTCCCTGGGATTCTCCAGGGAAGAACACTGGAGTGGGCTGCCATTTCCTTCTCCAGCCTGATGTTTGCTGCTTAGAGACAATATCTTGAACCAAGCAGGATTTCACAGCATTCTTTATTAAAAGTACTCTCAATAATATAGAATACCAGATCCAAAGCTGTCACTAATGCCGCCTTCTCCCTTTACTTGGGTTCACACTCTTTCTTGGCTTCCCTGACCCTGCTTCTCTAATCCAACTTCCCAGAAAACAATTACTATTTCATAGGATCCATGAGAAAATGACATTAAATATAATTCATTATAAAGAACTGTGCTTGATATTTAATTTTACTGTATTACAGACATACAATATGGATCTGATCAAACAAGAGAAGGAATCTGTATTCAGAAAAACTAGAATTAAAATACTCTATATTCAGATTTATTGAAACCAGTTAATAGGTAAAATCCAGAAATTTTGTTTACGTGTATAAATATGTTTGTATTTTCTTCACGCTTGAGAAGCAAAATGACATAATAGCCCAGATTACGGGCTTACTTCTATCCTATTATATGGTCAGAACAAGGACAGAATAAGTCAAAAGATGTCTTGTGGCCCAAA
Organism: Redunca redunca; assembly: GCA_006410935.1. Lineage (NCBI taxonomy): Eukaryota > Metazoa > Chordata > Mammalia > Artiodactyla > Bovidae > Redunca > Redunca redunca. The sequence goes on from SJYQ01004412.1 coordinate 517,029, forward strand.
AGTACTCTTTAAAGCTAATGACCAAATTATCCACAGCTTAAAAGCTAAGAACGATTCCATACTTAAAAACTTACTTTAGAGCAGTTATCTAAATCAGTGTATCCCGAATTCCAGATAAGCATCAAAGGTTCTGGAGCATCCCCAAAGCAAAGAATCTGTCAGTTCTCCTCAGGATGAATTTTGGCCTTCAAGTCCAGCTCTTATTTAGGCCAAGCTTGGAAGTGGGGAGAATCATTCCTAGGGAATTTAACCAAGGATATTCAATGTTCTCCAATAGGTATCCTGCATAATCATCTAGAGATAAGGAAGTAAACCAAAAGCCCATGGATTTCTGTCCCTTTCTAATATTTCTCTTAATATTAACAGACACACAAAGATAGTAATATTAAGGGACACACAGAGTTGACCCCGACTCTTTGCAACCCACCCCAAGGACTGTAGTCCATCACCCTCCTCTGTCCATGGGATTCTCCAGGCAAGAGTACTGGAGCGGGTTGCCATTCCCTTCTCTAGGGAATCTTCCCAATCCAGGGATCAAACCTGGGTCTCCTGCATTGCAGGGAGATTCCCACCCGAGCCACAAGGAAACCAACTCCCTTAATACATTCCAACACTAATTCTGATGAAGATAAAAATGACACCAAAATAATAACCTATTATAAACAATATAGGGCTTCCCTGGTGGCTTAGATGGTAAAGCATCCACTGGATCGCAAAGAGTCAAACAGGACCGAGCAACTTCACACACAAAAAAACACAAACAATAAACAATATAAGGGATCATTTTTTAAACAAAACAGAGTTTCTGAGAATAAAATCCAGCAAAACTACTATCACACCGGATTTAAGGGGACTTCCACAAAATTTAAAATTTTTTTCTTATATTCTGAATAAAAGGCTTTTTCAGCAAGTAGAGGAAAAAAAAATATTCCACATTAACCACAGTACCAGGTATAAGACATTTTATGATAAATAAAATCCAGATGTTATTGGTATCCTATTTTTCTTAGTTTGAAAGTTACCAACTTTTCAATCTGTACTTAACTATAAAATGGAATAAATTTTGAACTGCTTTAAAACTGTTGCATTGGTTCTCGCCTTAAGGAGAGATTAAAGAGACAATCTTAAGGATTACTTCTTGACTAAGCAAGCCTACTGGGAAATTATACAGGTCTATCTGTAAATAATCATACATGAAACAAGGCTGTAATGGAGTAGTTTGTAAACTAATTCCTAGTGACATAACCTTTAGTCCTGTAACTTACAAACTGGAATTTCTATCCTAAACTTGACCTCTCTTCCAAAGAATTAGAGAACACTCAAGATTACATAAACTCCTTCATCAAGATTTCCTAGAAAGTGGAATCTGCAGTTATCTGACTACTTTGTCCAAATGCCTCTGGTCCCCCCCTAAACTTACTCCTCTTCCTCACAATACAAAAAGTCTAACTCCTAAATCTTGCTCACCCTCTGCCAACCCATCCATAGGTTGTGAAAGAGACGTGCCATTTGGTTAAGAATTAGATCGCATCCAAGTGCTGAAAAATAATCGAGCCACATGATTCCAAACGAACATTTCTTCAGTGCCTATTCCACACAGAGCCCGTTACAGGACGTTTCCTACTACTTAGTGTTACTATTATCGCTATTAGTACAAGGCTGTCAATACCATGTTAAAATGCCTTGTGGTAATGAAGCATACGAGAGTATTTACAAAAGTAGCATGTTACCTGTAATACAAACACACAGACTTAGTATTCACTTATGATCTTTCCGTAGAAAACCACACACCAGTTAAGTTGCCAGTTTAGCTTGAGTTTCAGTTTCTTTTTTGTTCCCCTTATTGGTATACCAATACAAATAAACAACTGTTATTTTAGACAAAGAGGTGAGAGAGAATCAAACAAGGCAGGGAACGTGGACGATTCAAAACTTGGGAGACACATGAACCCGTTCGTGTTCTGACCTAGAAAGAGAGTTGAAGAACCTATCCACAAAGGGTGAAGGGGGCAAAAACAAAACACGGGGGGTAAACAACAATCGGACAGAGTCCTAACCTGGGCATTTTCCTGTAACTCGAAGAACGGAGGCAATTTCACAACCACTCAGTGAAAAGTCTTAAGTTTCAAAGTATTTACCTTAGCTCTTCACCACCCTTTGAAACCCCATGCAGAGTCTCGAGACACTCTTCCTGGTTCGGTCCTAGACTTGAAGACAGGACGCGAGGAAGACAAATGAGTGAAGAACGTCACAGTTCCTAAGATTCTTCAGCAAGTACGGGGGCAGCCCACACCTCTGGGATATTGAGGAGATACCGCCGGAACCTCCCACACAAAACACTAGTTTTTGAAAAAGTTTCCGGCGCGCCGCGGCGCCCCGCCCCGCGCCCCCCAAACGGGCCTACACGGAGGCTCCCGTCTCTTAAACCCGCTAACTCACAAGAGTCCTCGGAAGGACTGCGCAGGAGGGTCGGCCAGCACCCCCAGCCCAGGAGCTTCAGGGCCGGAGGAGGGACGGCCTGGCGCGCTTGGTCCTAGCTTCCTCCCGAGCCAAAGGAGGTAGTGCCCACGCGGAACAGATAGGCCGGGCTCCGGGCTGAGCGCTAAGTCTCGGCCTCGGCAGCAGGGAGGAGCGACACAAGAAAAGGCAGGGCCGGCAAGGGTGTGGGAGCTCAGGGGCGGTGGCAAGAGACGGAAGACTACAAAGTAACCGAAAAAAAGCGTAGAAAGCCCTATCGGAAATACCCGGAAGACCGGCGTGACCCGGATGGAAACAGCGAACAGGCAGCGGGAGGTCATACTTCCGGCAACGGCCTCCCTCATTCCTGCGAGCTCTTGGCTCGAATGCGCAGGCGCTCGAGTGTGCAGGCGCGCGGCTGCGGGCGTCGTGGTTGGGCTGTAGGAAGGTCGTAGCTGCGAGCGCGTTAAGGCAGGGACTTCCTTGAATAAAGCCAGAGGGTTTCCCTGAACCCCATTCCTAAGCTCACATTCTGATAAGCATTTTTTTTTTTACCGGTCCTTCCTGACTGCGCGGAGTGACTCTTCCCCAGAGAAGCTTTTCTTGGCCTCCTGACCAAGTTTTCCCTCTCCCTTTTTCACCGATCAGTATTAAGCTTTATTTCTTTTTTTTTCTCGTTAATGATCTGAGAGCTGCTTGGGGACTCTTATTTATCTATAAAGCCTAGACTCCTCCCTGTCCGTGGTAGCTAGCATTCACTAATTCAAAAAGTATTTAGTATTTCTTCTTGAGTGAGCTTTAATAGTTGTGAATATATAAGCTGTCGGATTTATTCGTATAAATCTGTTAACAGTATTTGTTGTCCTTTTGAAATACATGGGACCTCACTCCCTGGTTCCTGAAGTTAGTGATTTGTGTCTTTTTTGGTTTTTTTTTCTGATTGATCTGGCAAGAGGCATATTAACCTCACTGATTTCAAATCTCAAAGTCGGCTTTTGATTGAATAGGTTTTCTCCGTTTTTCTTTTTCATTCATTTCTGTTGTTATGTTTATTTCCTTTCTTTTTAAAGTTATTTGCCAGTTTCTTGGAAACTGAAGTCATTGATTTGAGATCTCTTCTTTCATAGTACAGGAATTCAGTAGTACAAGTTTCCTTCAAAATACTTTGTTAGCTGCATCCCACACATTTTAATATATTCTGTTTTCATATGACTTCATTTCAGAATACTTTCTAGTTTCCCTATGAGTTTTTTTCTTTGATCCTTTGGTTATTTGTGTGTTCTTTAGTCTCCAAGTATCAGATTTTTTTCTAGAATATCTATGTTATTGATTTATAATTTAATCCCATTATCATCAAAGAATTTACTTCATATAATTTAAATCATTTTAAATTTATTGAAATTTGTGGCCCACAGTGTTGTTGGTTTGTCTTGGTAAGTGCTCTGTGTACGACTAAAATAAAAGTTTATTCTGTAGCTGTTGGATGAAATGTACAAATGTCAATCACACTAACTTGCCTGATACTAGGCTTCCCAGGTGGCACTAGCTGTAAAGAACCTACCTGCTCAGGGTTTGATTCCTAGGTCAGGAAGTTACCCTGGAGGAGAGCATGGAAACCTACTACAGTACTCTTGCTTGGAGAATCCTGTGGACAGAAGAGTCTGGCGGGCTACAGTCCATAGGGTAGCACAGTCGGATACGACTGAAGCACCTTAGTAAGTCCACATGTTTAAATCTAAATCCTGGGGTGGGGGTGGGATAGAGCGGGGGATTTAGAACATACTGATTTTCTGTCTACTGATTTTATTATTTGTTAAGAGAGGAACACTGAAATCCTTGACTGTAATTACGAATTTTTCTAGTTATTGACAGTAGCCTGCACCAAGCTCCTCCGTCCACGGGATCTTCAAGGCAAGAGTACTGGAGTGGGTTGCCACTTCTTTCTCCAGGGAATCTTCCCAACCCAGGGTTCAAACCCAGGTCTCTCGCATTGTAGACAGACGCTTTACCTTCTGAGCCACCAGGGAAGTCCAATAGTTGCATAAACATTTAGAATTTTTCTCTTATTTAGGTGAATTTACCTTTAATGAAATTAAAATGAAAATTACTTTGTCATTATTAAATGATTTCATTTTATAAGTCACCTTCATTTTTCTTGGTAATATTCTTTTTTCTAGTTATACTCTGTCTGATGGTAATATAGTCACTACAGCTTTTTTTTTTATAGTGTTAACATGATTTACTTTTAAGAGTAAACATAATTCAAATTCTACAAGTCTTCCAGGAAACTGAAGGAGGTAAATATTTCCCAGCTTATTCTGTAAGTATAGCGTTATTCTCAGAGAAGGCAATGGTGCCCCGCTCCAGTACTCTTGCCTGGAAAATCCCATGCACAGAGGAGCCTGGTGGGCTGCAGTCCATGCGGTCGCTGAGGGTCGGACACGACTGTGCAACTCCACTTTCGCTTTTCACTTTCATGCATTGGAGAAGGAAATGGCAACCCACTCCAGTGTTGTTGCCTGGAGAATCCTAGGGACGGGGGAGCCTGGTGGGCTGCCGTCTATGGGGTCGCACAGAGTTGGACACGACTGACACGACTTAGCAGCAGCAGCAGCAGCAGTGTTATTCTGGTACCCAAACTCAAAATGTTGCAAGAAAAGAAAACCACAGGCCAATAGCCTTATAAACATAGATGCAACAATTCTTAACAGAATTCTACCTATTTTTGTTCCACAATATTTTAAAAGGATAGTACATTATGTCCAGATGAAGGCTTATCACAGGAATGCCAGGCTGAATTAACATGGAAAATCAAACAATATAATGCAGCATTAGCTAAGACTAAGAAAGAAGAACTACATGATCATTTCAATAAATACAACAATAGCATTGGAAAAACACAATATCCATTCTTAGGAATACAAGAGAATACATACAACTTGATGGAAAGCGTCTGTAAAAAGTAGTTCCTCATGGGGAAGAACTGTTTTCTTCCTAACATCAGAAAAAGGCAAGAATATCTGCATTCACCACCTCTTCACCGCCATACTGAGGAATTTCCAGCCTGTGCAATAGGATGAGAAGAGAGAAAAAGCATCCAAATCTTAAAAGAAGGAGTAAAACTGGTTTTATATACAGTCATTATATGCAGTTTTATATACTGATATGATATACAGTCAAAATTCTATAGAATCTATAAGAAACTACTGGAACACAAATGAGATCAGCAAGATTATATAAAAATCAATATACAAAAGTAAACTAATTTTATTATACTCGCAACAAACAGTCTGAAATTGAAATTAAAAATACCAATGCTTATGGATGAGTTTGATAAATATAAATTTATTTATACAAATTGTACACTAAAAATTACAAAATACACAGAAATTTAAGACAGATAAACAGAAAAAGATACCATGTTCATGGGTTAGAAGACTCAAAACAGTAGAAGTGTCAATTTCTCCTCAAGTTGATCTATAGTTTCAATGCAACCCAAATCAAAATCCCCAGAGGATCTCATAAGTAATTGACAAAATGATTCTAAAATGTATATGAAAATTCAAAAGAGCTAGAATAACTGAAACGACTTTAAAAGAAAAGAATGAAATTGGAAAATTTATACTACATTACCTGATTTCAATATTTATTATAAAGCTGCATTAACCCAGATAGTACAGAATTAGTGTAAAGGGAGACAAACAGGTCAATGAAATTAAATAGTAAGTATTTTTAAAGTTATATATATCTGTATGGCCAAATGATTTTCTACAAAGTCCAAGGAAAATTCAGTGGTGAAAAGAAAGACTTTTTAGCTAATGATGCCGAAACATTTGGGTATCCATATGTAAATATAGATAAGTAAATTTCCTATAACTGATTCAGGTTAATGTTTGGCAGAAACCAACACAACCCTGTGAAGCAATTATCTTTAAAAATACATATAAAAAATTAAGTAAATTTCATACTGTATGTGAAAACTCAAAATGGATTATAGATATAAACTTTAAAATTTTGGAAGAATGCAAGAAAAAGTATTTGAGATCTTAGGCTAGACAAAGATTTCTTTGGTATGATACAAAAAACACTATCCTTAAAAAAATGATAATCAACTTCATCGAAATTAAGTACTTCTTTTCAAGACACTTAAGAAAATGAAAAGACTAGGCAAAAATGAAGAGGCACTCAACCCCCCAGCTTTGGGTCAGAGTCAGGGAAGAAGGACAGCAGAAAGTGATTTAGGGTGTTTTGATGATGTGGGTTTTGTGATTATTATGGCTTCCCAAGTGCTTCAATAGTAAAGAATCTGCCTGCCAATGCAGCAGACAGGAGTTCAATCCTTAGTTTGGGAATATCCCCTGGAGGAGGAAATCCCAACCCATTCCAGTATTCTTGTGTGGAAAATCCCATGGACAGAGGGCTACAATCCGTAGGGTCACAAAGAATCAGACACGACTGAATGCAACAACACAACACAATTTTATATTTGGCATGTGACTGGCATCATGGGTGTTAGTTCTAAAAGGTCTTGTACGTCTTCATAGAACCGTTCAGCTTCAGCTTCTTCAGCATTACTGGTTGGGGCATAGACTTGGATAACTGTGATATTGAATGGTTTGCCTTGGAGATGAACAGAGATCATTCTGTCGTTTTTGAGGTTGCATCCAAGTACTGCATTTCGGACTCTTGTTGACCATGATGGCTACTCCATTTCTTCTAAGGGATTCCTGCCCACAGTAGTAGATATAATGGTCATCTGAGTTAAATTCATGATCTGAGCCACATTCAGCTCCCAGTCTTGTTTTTGTTGACTGTATAGAGCTTCTCCATCTTTGGCTGCAAAGAATATAATCAATCTGATTTCGGTGTTGACCATCTGGTGATGTCCACGTGTAGAGTCTTCTCTTGTTGGAAGAGGGTGTTTGCTATGAGCAGTGCATTTTCTTGGCAAAACTCTATTGGTCTTTGCCCTGCTTCATTCTGCATTCCAAGGCCAAATTTGCCTGTTATTCTAGGTGTTTCTTGACTTCCTACTTTTGCATTCCAGTCCCCTATAATGAAAAGGACATCTTTTTTGGGTGTTAGTTCTAAAACATCTTGTAGGTCTTCATAAAACCGTTCAACTTCAGTTTCCTCAATGTTACTGGTTGGGGCATAAACTTGAATAACTGTGATATTGAATGGTTTGCCTTGGAGACGAACAGAGATCATTCTGTCGTTTTTGAGATTGCATCCAAGTACTGCATTTCGGACTCTTCTGTTGACCATGATGGCTACTCCATTTCTTCTGAGGGATTCCTGCCCACAGTAGTAGATGTAATGGTCATCTGAGTTAAATTCACCCATTCTAGTCCATTTTAGTTCGCTGATTCCCAGAATGTTGATATTCACCCTTGTCATCTCTTGTTTGACCACTTCCAATTTGCCTTGATTCATGAACCTGACATTCCAGGTTCCTATGCAATATTGCTCTTTACAGCATCGGATCTTGCTTCTATCACCAGTCACATCCACAACTGGGTATTGTTTTTGCTTTGGCTTCATCCCTTCATTCTTTCTGGAGTTATTTCTCCACTGATCTCCAGTAGCATATTGGGCACCTA
>SJYQ01004412.1:528113-567682 GCA_006410935.1 Redunca redunca
ATCTCTAGTCTTTCCCATTCTGTTCTTTTCCTCTATTTCTTTGCATTGATCTCTGAGGAAGCCTTTCTTATCTCTTCTTGCTATTCTTTGGAACTCTGCATTCAGATGCTTATATCTTTCCTTTTCTCCTTTGCTTTTCACTTCTCTTCTTTTCACAGCTATTTGTAAGGCCTTCCCAGACAGCCATTTTGCTTTTTTGCATTTCTTTTCCATGGGGATGGTCTTGATCCCTGTCTCCTGTACAATGTCAAGAACCTCCATCCATAGTTCATCAGACACTACTATATCAGATCTAGGCCCTTAAATCTATTTCTCACTTCCACTGTATAATCATAAGGGATTTGATTTAGGTCATACCTGAATGGTCTAGTGGTTTTCCCTACTTTCTTCAATTTAAGTCTGAATATTGTTAACTTCTGCTTCCTTATTCATGCTCTCCTGGTAGCTCAGACGGTAAAGCGTCTGCTTACAGTGCAGGAGACCTGGGTTTGAGCCCTGGGTCGGGAAGATCCCCTGGAGAAGGGAATGGCAATCCACTCCAGTATTCATGCCTGGAAAATCCCATGACCAAGGAGCCTGATGGGCTACAGTCTGTGGTATAGCAAAGAGTCAGACAGGACTGAGTGACTTCACTTCAGAGATATATGTTCTTTACAATCTCAGATCGGGGATAAAGATATACAATGCACTGTCAAAGCTTCAGGCCTTTCATGACTTTGTTTAGTGCCAGGGTCCAGCCCCGGTGGATCCAGGGAATTCGAAGTGGGGACGGCGTTGGCGAGGGAAAAACTTATTTATTTATTAATATAAGATTAGATTAGGAAGAAATAGTGTAGTAGGAAAATTTAGTGGAGAAAAGAGGCTGAATAACTTGGTTTACGTGGAAAGCCAATAAAGTTCCAGACAAGGAGCTTGTACCATCTACGTTAGGCCACCGGCGTCCGTTTGAATATCAGAGAGTGCCCCGCCTTGGACTCTCCCTCGTACAGATCCGGGACAAGTAAGTATACATGGTGAGCCTCCATTCCCCAGATGGGAATTCAGCCTGAAATTAGAGTAAAGAGGAGACACGGGGGAAACCAGTCCTTCCAATGACTGGCCCTCCCTCTATTGTCCTTCAAGGCCTTTTATACTTTTGATTATACATAGAGATCAATGGGTAATACAAAATTATGTAGCATTAGCAGCCCAGACTCTTTCTGTATATCTTTTTGTATACAAAAGGTCTCAGGTGATTTACATTATATTCTGGCCAAGAGGCTTGCTAACACTTTTCGGCTCTCTTCCTTAATGAATGTTAATCTCATTTCCCCTGAAGTGTTTTTCTTTAATCTGCATCTCCATAAAGCACTAAAGTTACATCTCTATAGAACAAAGGCGTAGTGGGTTATAACAAAGAAGGTACTTAACTCAAAGATCTAATGTTGCCACTTGTTTTTTCTATATACCAACTATACCAACAAGTAAAAGATATGAAAATTTGGCAGCAAGTATTGGCTCAACAAATGAAAACTTTAATCAGTCCTATTCTAACAATTTTGGCTCCTCGGAAGCCCCTACATTCCTAGGATGTTTTAAGCTTCCTGTGCCTCCTGAGGTCAGGAGGCCTCAAACAATCACATGCACAGGTAGGCTAGAAAGCCATCAGAGGGGTTTTGGGATTGAAACACTCGTATTATGCCCAGGAGATTTATTATCTAAAAGCTCTAATTTTTTCCAGAAAAAAGTGGTGGGGGGACAGCCCCCTGTTAATGACAGAAGAGTAGGTGGAAAGCATAACACAGTAAAGCAGGCAGACTCTGGTCTTGGGGGGTGGATTCTCAGGAAACTCCAGGGGGAACCCCTGAAGCCTGATCACGTCCTTGCGTTTTGTCAGGCTTCCTTCCACGTGACCTTGTCATGGGCAGGATTCCTCACGCTGACCCCTGGCAGTTTAGCCCTTCGGCTAGTAGAACCCTTTCTCAGCAACTCCCTCAAGGCTCTGGTTACCAGAACAGTCACTAATGGTTTTCCATCAGTCACATCAGTACTTCAACATCTTGTTTTCAAGATGTCTTTCCAGGATGTACTTTTTACTGCTCCCAGCCCTTCGCCTGGGGGTGATGAGAAAGTCATTTTTATTTTTCAAAGAGGCCCTGTTATAGTACAGGCCTGTGTGTAGCATATTCCCCTACATTCTACGTGTGGGTATGGTAACGTGGAATAGGATAGAGAGAATGGATACAAGACTGTACCTATTACATGCCATCTCCTCTGGGGCATCTTGGGGATGGAGTAGTAAGCAACACAGTCCATCAGGCCATACTCTCCTGGAGCATATATTTCAGAGGAAAAAAAGGCTTTCCCAATTAAAAAAACAAAAATGTAATTTTAATAATAATAACCAAGAAAAAGAAAAGACATGTTTCTATAGGAGCAAATCACCAGAGGACATGATGATTAAGGATGCGTGCTACTCAGAACTGTAGGGAGTGTGTAGTTGACTGACAACCCCAGCTGCTGCCTCTATGGATCTACCATCACATTTGGTAAGAATACCAGGGCAAGAAACTTTACAGTTCTGCCTCAGTTTTGTCATTTGTAATGACAGGGATAGTATAGAACTCCCAGGCAAGAATACTGGTGTGGGTTGCCATTTCCTCCTCCAAGGTTTCTTCCTGACCCACGGATGGAAACTGGGTCTCCTGCGTCTCTTGCATTGGCAGGCAGGTTCTTTACCACTGAGCTGCTTGGGAAGCCTTAACAATCACGAAAACCACATCATCAAAACACCCTAAGTCCCTTTCTGCTTTCCTTCTTCCCTGACTCTGCCCCAAAGCTAGGGGTTGAGTGCATCTTCTGCTTTTGCCCCTCCTGAACTGCAGCCAGCCAATGACTGAATACTGCAGATGTGTTAGACCCAGCCTTCCTGCAGGACAAAGGTCCCTTGTAAAGGGCAATTCTGAGTTGAAAACTCCCCCTTTGCCTAGCCAGAACTCTCTTAGAAGAGTGCTACAGTCTTTTTCTACCCAGTTCTCCTTCCTCCTTCTCCTTCAATAGATGTCAAATGTGCATTGGAACCTGAGGTTCTCCCTGCTTATTCTTGCTTCCTCCTTTTTATCTTCCACAGGGATCCTCTAGTAAATCTCTTGCGTGTCTAATCCTGTGTAGACATTCACTTCTTGGAAGACCTGAACTAACATACAGCTTTCCCTAGAAAGTGCCATTTGAGCCAAGATCTCAAGGAGTAGACGCTGGAGGAAGAAATGGCAACCCACTCCAGTAATTCTTGCCTGGAAAAATCCCATGGGCAGAAGAGCATGGTGGGGTACAGTCCATGGGATTACAAAAAGTTGGACGCAACTGAGCTTGCACACAAAGGAGTAGAAGTTAGATGAACATTTGAAGGAAGAAAGAGAAGAGCCCTGAATTAGACAGAAACTTGGCACAATGCCTGGCACATGGTTAGTGCTCAATAAACATTGCTTGACTAAATGGAGTGCAAGTGCTTTGTGTAGAGCAATAAATTGTTCCTCATAAACAAGTTTACAAAGGGAGTTCTATTATTACCACTGCTATTACAAATGACAAAACTGAGGCCAAACTGTAAAGTACCTTGCCCAAGGTCAGGCAGCAGTTGAAAAGTACATCTAGGAGACACACAGGTTTGTCTCCAAGTTATTTTTAACTGCTTAGCTACCCAGTTATGTTGACTCTCCTCAGAGGAGTTGAAAAGGGCTTTGAAAAGAATATGCATAAAATTTTTTTTAAATTCATAATCCATCTAAAGGCCACTGCCTCTTCTAGAAACAGGGCCAGAGACATCCTGAATTGCCCTGGTGATGTGTATGAAAGTCCTGAAGTAACTGGATAGGATGTCATTAATGGAGTCCATGTTGTAAACTGAGTTCCATAGTTGGAGAAGCAGAGGTTGAAAGAAACCCTAGGAAGTTCCTCTTCTTAAAGTAATGCTACATGGAGATACACAGATGTCTTTCTGATTAGGAAGAAGCGACTGAAACCAGAGATACAGGATAGAGTTAGATGATTGTTATAGTATTAAAACTCTTCAAACTTAATCAACTTCTCACTATCCAGTGTGATCCTCTATGTGTCATGGGGACACTTTCAAAGTGCATTCTTTTGGGTGCAACTTGAGAACATGTACTGACTACTGGACAGTATTCTTGGGAACTCAAAATACACTACTCCATCGTTCCATCTCTAATAAATTCATTGTAGAACAACCTTTGAGGATGATTGTAGACAACTAGAACTAAAATGAAGTTTAGCAATTATCCATGCTTCTGATTTTACATGAAAGAAAACAATGGAGAAAAAGGAAATAAATTAACATGTACTAAATCATCTAGAATATATAAGCATGTAATTTCAACTTTGATATTGCCTGAGAATAGAACAATCAAAGAAGGCAATTGTAAACTCTACATGAATACACTGTGAATGTAGTTTGTTATTCATTCACCTGGATCAAGCTCTTGGAAATTTCAAGTTGAAATTACTTCCAGTCATTCTTATGCCTTCAGAAATTACTCTAGTAAAATATAAATTTGAGTAGCAATTTGCTCAGAGTAATAAACTTAGTGGGGAGAGGTTAACTTAGTGGGGACAGGAGTTAACAGAATTTGCTGCTTTCAATGATTACACAAGTAATGAAGGCTTATTGGAGAAATTTTAGAAAATACAGAAATGTATTAAGAAGGAAGTAAAAATATAAAATTGATGGGACACAGTATAACTAGTGTGTATGACCTGAAAGCCAGCTTTTAAAAAGCTAATTTTATGAAGACAAATATAAGAATGAAATACCAATCAAAATCTCAATTTTCATCATCATGAATGTTTAAAAGATATGATTCAATATGGCCCAGACTAATATCTCACTCTTTAATTTTTACTACTTTGAAAACAAAAGAACTGAACAACCTAAAATAATATTCTGAGAGATTCAAAGTAAAAGAATTTCTGTGAATGGAAGAGTAATTTACTAGACAATGAGGATCTAAAAAAATCTCAGTGATAGTTTCCAAATAATTCAATAGCATAACAGTTAAATGAGTCAATTAGAACCCCAAAACTCCTATTTTTTTAATTGACTCAAGAGTAATTTTTTAAAATAGCATCTGATTTTTCTAACCTGAGTCCTGAAATTATGTAGATATGTAGACTTTTCAAGGATATGTAAAGGTTAACAAATTCTAGGGACGTGTAAAAGAATAAAATCAATATTGCAAACACTTCTTTACATAGTTTATCACTGAGGATTTGTTTCACATTTACTCTCTTAATCTTGTTTCTTTCCCTCCTAGGAGGGTTTCAGTCACTAACCCATTATTTATTCATCTAATCAGTCTTTCAATCAACAAATATTTATTGACCACCCATTGTCTTCTAGGTAAATAGTTACAATAAGAGTGTCAATACTTGGGAGGTAGAGGATGGTAGTAATGAAAACCTGAATAAAGTAGACAGCTAATTAGAAAAGGAGCCAAACTTCAAGACCAAACAAGCAGAATGTGGGCAAGATTAAGTGCCAACAAAAGCTTAAAAAGTGTTATTGAAAAATAGGGTTTCATTCAAAAGATTCTTTCCTCGAAAGGAAAAGTAAAGATGAGGGCTAGATGAGAAGTGAGTTTATTATTCTCTGGTGGTACAGTGGATAAGAATCCACCTGCTGATGCTGGAGACACAGGTTTGATCTCTGCTCCAGGAAGATGCCACATGCCTTGGGGCAACTAAGTCTGTGCACCATGACTACTGAGCCTGGGCTCCAGAGCCTGTGAGCCACGACTAATGAGCCCGTGTGCTGCAACTACGAAAGCCCTCATGCCTACAGCCTGTCCTCTGCAACAGGAGAGGACTCTGCAACGAGAAGCACCACGATGAAGAGCAGCCCCCTACTCGCCACAACTAGAGAAAGCCCACGTGCAACCAAAAATAAGTTATTTTTTAAAGTGCACTTATTTTCCAAAAAGCTAATTCTCGTTGCTGTTGTTCAGTCGCTCAGACGTGTCTGACTCTATGCAACCCCATGGATTGCAGCATGCCAGGCCTCCCTGTCCTTCACCATCTCCTGGAGCTTGCTTAAACTCTTGTCCATTGAGTCAGTGACACCATCCAATCGTCTGTCCTCTGTCGTCCCCTTCTCCCCCTGCCTTCAATCTTTCCCAGCATCAGGGTCTTTTCTGATGAGTCAACTCTTCACATCAGGTGGCCAAAATATTGGAGCTTCAGCTTCAGCATTGGCCCTTCCAATGAATATTCAGGATTGACTTCCTTTAGGAGTGACCGAACTGATCATTTCTTATCGGTATCAGAATGTAATGCTTCAGTTTCTAAATTTTTCTGTTTGCATTCCAGCTAGCTCTATACCACACTCTCTTCTCTTGCAGTTTCTTCTTAGGAAGCTCTAGTCAGAGAAATTTTCAGGGAAATGTTAACCAGATGGCTTTTTCTAATCTTCCTTGGGGGAAAATAAAATCAAAGTAGGGTTTGAAAGTAACACCGCCACCTACAAGTAAGTACTTTGAAAAGAAAAATGACTGAAATTCCAATCATCTGGGCAGATGTCCAAGCTGCCAGAAATCTAAGAATAAAGCTTTGGAGTGGGGCTTCTGGTTTACAGAAAATAGAAATGTAATTAAAATAAGAAAAGAAAAATAACTCAAAAGTCTTGGTATGCTTCAAAAACAAAATGCCTATTTGCCTATGTGTTCTGCTTCCATGGGATTCTCTGATGGCTCAGATGGTAAAGCCTCTACCTGCAATGTGGGAGACCTGGGTTTGATCCCTGGGTTGGGAAGATCCCCTGGAGAAGGAAATGGCAACCCACTCCAGCACTCTTGCCTAGAAAATTCCATGGACAAAGGGAGCCTGGTGGGCTACAGACCATGGGGTCACAAAGAGTTGGACACAACTGAGCTTCTTCATTTTCTTTCTTTCTTTTGCTTCCATATTAGCTACATCTTTCCAGTCCCATGAGATTCTTGGCCAAGTTATTTTAAACATCTCCACATCTCAGTTTCCTTATCTGCCTGCCTCTTGGTTGTGAGGATTTGATTCTTAGCTGGACTGGAAGAAACACAAGCTGGAATCAAGATTGCTGGGAGAAATATCAATAACCTCAGATATGCAGATGACACCACCCTTATGGCAGAAAGTGAGGAGGAACTAAAAAGCCTCTTGATGAAAGTAAAAGAGGAGAGTGAAAAAGTTGGCTTAAAGCTTAACACTCAGAAAACGAAGATCATGGCATCCGGTCCCGTCACTTCATGGGAAATAGATGCGGAAACAGTGGAAACAGTGTCAGACTTTATTTCTTTGGGCTCCAAAATCACTGCAGATGGTGATTGCAGCCATGAAATTAAAAGACGCTTACTCCTTGGAAGAAAAGTTATGAGCAACCTAGACAGCATATTCAAAAGCAGAGGCATTACTTTGCCGACTAAGGTCCATCTAGTCAAGGCTATGGTTTTTCCAGTGGTCATGTATGGATGTGAGAGTTGGACTGTGAAGAAGGCTGAGCGCCAAAGAACTGATGCTTTTGAACTGTGGTGTTGGAGAAGACTCTTGAGAGTCCGTTGGACTGCAAGGAGATCCAACCAGTCCATTCTGAAGGAGATCAGCCCTGGGATTTCTTTGGAAGGAATGATGCTAAAGCTGAAACTCCAGTACTTTGGCCACCTCATGCAAAGAGTTGACTCATTGGAAAAGACTTTGATGCTGGGAGGGATTGGGGGCAGGAGAAGAAGGGGACGACAGAGGATGAGATGGCTGGATGACATCACTGACTTGATGAGTGCGAGTCTGGTTGAACTCCGGGAGTTGGTGATGGACAGGGAGGCATGGGGTGCTGCGATTCATGGGGTCGCAAAGAGTCGGACACGACTGAGCGACTGAACTGAACTGAACTGAATTATTTAAAATGGTTCAGTTTAAACTCAGATTCTTGTCCATTTCATCTTTTCCTGAGTATCGTCATATTTAGCCATAACTACTACTAATAGCCGGGACTCCTTCCCTCCCACCTCCACCTGCCCTGAAACAGTTACCAGATCCTTTGTTTTAGGTGAAACTGAAAATATGTTTAGGTGAAACTGAGGATCACTGAATAAGAAGTACTTTCTGATTTACCCTGCAACCTAAACACTTGATTGCTACCATAAGGAGAGAACCCTACGTTGAACTTCAGCATTAATAATAATAAAGTAGGTCTATAAGAAATATTTATTGAATTTTTAGATTTTAGTTTTAGCAGTAACAGAATTCAGCAGGTAGCTCCAAATTCCAAACACCTAACAGAGTTATGTATCATGATATTAAAATTACACTTATGAACTTTAGAGGCCAACCTCTTTTAGGTATTTCAGCATCAAAATCACAGAAGCTTGATTCCCGCAGACCACGACTAGTTGTTCTTGGGGGTTGAATGGGTGGGAGGGAAAAGGGATAGAAAAGGTGCTGAATATATCAGAATGTACCAATGCACTACCCAGATGGTACCACTCTGATAAATAATATTATTTATTAAATCAATCTGAATATCATCCAGCTCTTTATTTAGCAGCTACAATTAGATTTATTTTAAATGATAGATAAGAAATATAAGTGATCCAAGGAAGGAAAAAATACCTTTCAATTGAGGTAAAATTTAACTCAAAAATAAATTATATAAAGATAAAAATATGAAGATATGTTCAGCCATCTGTAAAATGACTTCTCTGGCAAAAATTTTAAAATATGCCAATGCCAGGTGTTGACAAGGATGAAGAACAATGAAAAATCTTAAATACTTCTGGTATTTAAAACCACTTTGTTTAAAAACACTTTGGACGACACTATGGGATTTCAAATAAAATTGAAGAAGTATATATCTTGCAATCCAGCAACTCCTCTCCTAAGTATATACCCTAAAGAAATTCTTACCCAGGAAATCTGTACAATTATTTTAATCCCAATATTGTTTCAAACAGGAAAATATTAACTCAAATATCTGTTGACAAGAAAGTGAGTTGCAGTTTATTCATAAACTGAATACAGCAGTGAAAATAAATTGTAGGTATATATGTCAACATGGATGAACTTCAGAAATCTGCATGCTGAGGAAAAATAAAAAGCACATTCCATTTATACAAAGTTCAAAATCTGAAAAACTAAATAATTTGTTATTTGGTAATATATTTATATATAGTAAAACTATAAAGAAAAGCAAGGAAATGATAAACACAAAATTCAGGGGTAGCAGATATCCTTGGGGAAAAGGAAGAAAGACAAGGATGAAATAGTGGAAGGACAGAGAAGAGGACTTAGAGTGATAATATTCTATTTCTTAAACTTACTGGCAGGTACCTGAGTGTTCACTTATTATCATAAATGATAATACTTTTATATATGTTATAAATAATGACAAAATAAAATTCTTAAAAGTCAGAACTTATACATTATAAGAGATATTAAATTAACGTGAAACTTAAAAGCTTTACAAACATCCAAAACCCAGCCAAAGTAATATGAACATAACCTCAGGGAGTTCTTATTGTGAATATAATCAATTGTTCAGTAGATCCTTGGTCTTGCAATGATTTGTAATTCTTCTGTGGTAAGAACTTGAATTCTATACACAGAAATTCTAGTTTCACAGAATTTCTGGCTACTGAATGAGCCTACTGAGGATGGCTTGGAATATACCTAAAAACTTAACTTTGTCATTTTCTTCTTATCTGTATATAATGAGGAAACTTGTGAATTAATTTTTTAAATTATTGTTTCTTTATGAATATGATCCCACCAGAAAGCCAACTCTTTGTGCTGGTTCGGATCTGTAGAAAAAGAGAAACAGTCTAACTAAGAAGAGTTTCCTAACTCGAAGTTTTATCCCCAAAGAGGACATACTATTGAAATACTTGTGATTTGAAGATTTCTAAAGGCGCCAAGATATGTACCCTAAGAATGAAGAGTGAAGAAATTATAGAAAGATTATTTCATGACTGTGCTTACGAAGCAGCAGTTCTCTTGATACACCTATTCAAGCTCCCAGCAAGATCACTAATCTCAGGAATGTATATATGAGGCCATCAGCCTTAATATTAGCCCACTAATTTTCCTTGCTGTGATTTCTTACTCCTTAAGCAACTTTGTCGTTATAATTCGACTTCCTGCTTTGCTTCCCTGCAAGGAGAGGATGACCATACCTACCAGCACTGTGCTGGATATTTTCCAGTGGACCTGCATATCCAGTCCACCCATCCCACCCCACTTTCTACCAGAGACGTTGACCTGTATGGACTCTATTACCTGGCTCCCTTGCCCACTGGGCTTCCCACTGAGCTGGATCAATGCCTTAGAGCCTTCGGAGATTAGAGTAAGGCAGAAGAGAGAGGCTGGGTTGTTTACTCCCCATACTTCTTCCTCTGTTGTCATTGTGGGCTGACTGTGCTCATAACTGAGGTCTCGAGCAGCTTTTTCCACAAGCCTTCTCCATCTGTGGGTTCCAAGAATCACTTCTTTCCCTCACTTCTTCAGGCTGTCGAAGAATCTGACCTTGTAGGACTTTCCTGGTAGTCCAGAGGTTGGGACTCTGCTCTTCCAGTGCAGGGGATGTGAGTTCGATCCCTGGTCAGGGACTAAGATCCCACATGCTGCATGGCATGGAATTCTGACCCTGTGAACCTACTTTTGCTCTCAGAATGTCTGGAAGAGTAATTGTGTAGTCTATCCCCAGAGAGAAGTCCTCCAACTAGCCAATCATAAGCAGTGTCCAAAGGATGGTGGGAACATTTCTTCATTTTTTTTTCCCATAAAATTATCTCCATATAGACACAGCAGCAGATGTGTGGCAGGGTCCCTTTTTCCTCTCATCTCATCTTCCCTTATCTTCCTTTCTGCCATATCCCAATATCCTCTCTAGTCAGTGGTCAAATCAATGGAAATTCCAGTCCTTAGTACAGTCCTAGGAGGGCAATTGTGAGACCTATGAAACGTTCATTTTAATTGACTAAGGCCTTTCAGGATCTTTAGGGTGAAGGACCTATGAAAGAAACACACAAAACACATTTTTAAAGTGACTTTTTTTTCCCCTGAAAATATTGCTATCTTATTATAGTGTGGTATAACTTGGGTGTATTATTTTACTAAAAGACCTTCTTCTCACCCTGTGTGAGAAGGGGAAAGAATGGGAAGAGAAGGCAGAGAAGATGAGTAAAGCATGGAGTGGTAGCTGCAAATGCAAATCATGTCCAGAGAGAAGGAGAAAAAGAAAGAGCATTTCAAGAAATAGAAACATGTTGAAGGCTCAAAAGGTGGGAAGCTGGAACATTTGTGGAACTGAAATAAGGCCAGTGTAACCAGAGCTCTACCAGCAAAAGAGAGAATGGTTTGTGAGACCGAGCTGTGAATCAGAGAAAGCAAGAGCAGCCTCGGTCACATTAAGGAGCTCAGTCTGTATCCTAAGTAAAGAAAGGGTGGATGGTTGGAAGGCAAGTTAAGTAAATATTACAAAAGCTCGGTTGAGAAGCTAGCCCATGTGGTTTATTATGTATCACTCTATTTCTTGGCTTTCTTGCATTGAATTTTTTAAAAATTAAAGTATAGCTGATTTACAGTATTGTATTATTTTAGATGTACTGCAAAGTAATTCAGTTGAATATTCTTTTTCAGATTCTTTTCCTTTATGGATTATCACAGAATATTGAATATAGTTTGCTGTGCTATTCAGTAGGTCCTTGTTTGTTATCTATTTTATATATTGAAGTGTGTATATATTAACCCCAAATTCCTAATTTATCCCTCCTTCCTTTCCCCTTTTATAACCATATGTCTGTAGATCTATTTCTGTTTTGTATTTAAGTTCATGTGTCTCTTTTTTTAGATTCTACATAGTAAGTGCTATTACATGATATTTGTCTTTCTCTGGCTTACTCCACTTAGTATGATTCTCTCTCTGTCTATCCATGTTGCTGCAAATGGCATTATTTTATTCTCTTTAATGGTTGAGTGATATTCTGTTGTGTATATATACATCTTCTTTATCCATTCATCTGTCAATGGACATTACCTTCCTTTCATATCTTGGCTACTGGAAATAGACTTGCACTTAAACTTTTTAAAAATTTAAATTATCCAGAAAATAGATGAATATATTCTTAAAATAAAAATTTTCAACAATGCAAACTGGAAAGTTCCCCTGATTAATCACCCTTAATAATTCTTGAAACTTCCTCTCAGTTATTATGTATTCAGAATGTTTACATCAACAAATAATAAGAAAACCTGACAATCAATGACACAAGCTAATTCGAGTTTGATAGGCAGCTATGCAAAAGAGAAAGGAAAAAATATACTCAACTGAATGCTGAGTTCCGAAGAATAGCAAGGAGAGATAAGAAAGCCTTCTCAGTTATCAGTGCAAAGAAATAGAGGAAAACAATAGAATGGGAAAGACTAGAGAACCCTTCAAGAAAATTGTAGAGATCAAGGGAAAATTTTATGCAAGGATGGGCACAATAAAGGACAGAAATGGCAAGGACTTAACAGAAGCAGAAGAGATTTTTAAAAGGTGGCAAGAATACACAGAAGAACTATACACAAAAGGTCTTAATGTCCAGGATACCACGATGGTTTGGTCATTCACCTAGAGCCAGACATCCTGGAATGTGAAGTCAAGTGGGCTGTAGGAAGCATTACTATAAACAAAGCTAGTGGAGGTGATGGAAGTCCAGCTGAGCTATTTCAAGTCTTCAAAGATGATGCTGTGAAAGTGCTGCACTCAATATGACAGCAAATTTGGAAAACAGTGGCCGTAGAACTGGAAAAGGTCAATTTTCATTCTAGTCCCAAAGAAGGGCAATGCCAAAGCATGTTCAAACTACCATACAATTGTGCTTATTTTGCATGCTAGTAAGGTTGTGCTCAAAATCCTTCAATCTAGGTTTCAGCAGTATGTGAATTGAGAACTCCCAGATGTATAAGCTGAGTTTAGAAAAGGCAGAGGAACCAGAAATCAAATTGCTAACATTTGTTGGATCATAGAGAAAGCAAAGGAATTCCAGAAAATCATCTACTTTTGCTTCATTCACTACACTAAAGCCTTTGACTGTGTGGGTCACAGCAAACTGTGGGAAATTCTTAAAGAAATGGGAATACCAGACCATCTTACATGTCTCCTGAGAAACCTGTATGCAGGACAAGAAGCATCACTTAGAACCAGACATGGAACAATGGACTGGTTCAAAATTGGGAAAGGAGTATGACAACGCTGTGTATTGTCACCTTGCTTATTTAACTTCTATGCAGAGTACGTCTTGCTAAATGCCAGGCTGGATGAATCACAAGCTGGAATCAAGATTTCTGGGAGAAATATCAACAACCTCAGATATGCAGATGATACCACTCTAGTGGCAGAAAGTGAAGAGGGACTAAAGAGCCTCTTGATGAAGAAAGTGAAAGAGGAGAGTGAAAAAGCTGGCTTAAACCTCAACATTCAAAAACCGAAGATCATGGCATCTGGTCCCATCACTTCATGGCAAATAGAAGGGGAAAAATTAGAAGCAGTGACAGATTTTCTTTTGCGGGGCTCCAAAATCACTGTGGATGGTCACTGCAGCCATGAAATCAAAGGTGCTTGCTCCTTGGAAGGATAGCTATGACAAACCTAATCAGTGTATTCAAGAGCAGAGACATCAGTTTGTCAAAAAAGGTCCACATAGTCAAAGCTACGGTTTTTTCAGTAGTCGTGTACAGATGTGAAAGTTGGACCCTAAAGAGGGCTGACTGCCAAAGAATTGATGTTTTCAAATTGTGGTGCTGGAGAAGACTCTTGAGAGTCCCTTGGACAGCAAGATCAAACCAGTCAATCCTAAAGGAAATCAACCCTGAATATTCATTGAAAGGATTGATGCTGAAGCTGAAACTCCAATANCATGGCAAATAGAAGGGGAAAAATTAGAAGCAGTGACAGATTTTCTTTTGCGGGGCTCCAAAATCACTGTGGATGGTCACTGCAGCCATGAAATCAAAGGTGCTTGCTCCTTGGAAGGATAGCTATGACAAACCTAATCAGTGTATTCAAGAGCAGAGACATCAGTTTGTCAAAAAAGGTCCACATAGTCAAAGCTACGGTTTTTCCAGTAGTTGTGTACAGATGTGAAAGTTGGACCCTAAAGAGGGCTGACTGCCAAAGAATTGATGTTTTCAAATTGTGGTGCTGGAGAAGACTCTTGAGAGTCCCTTGGACAGTAAGATCAAACCAGTCAATCCTAAAGGAAATCAACCCTGAATATTCATTGAAAGGATTGATGCTGAAGCTGAAACTCCAATACTCTGGCCACCTGATGCGAAGAGCTGACCCATTGGAAAAGACCCTGATGCTGGGGAAGATTGAGGACAAAAGAAGAAGAGTACAGCAGAGGATGAGATAGTTAGGTAGCATCACTGACTCAGTGGACATGAGTTTGAGCAAACTCCAAGAGACAGTGAAGGACTGGGAAGCAGTGCCGCAGTCCATGAGGTTCCAAACAGTCCGACACAACTTAATGCCTGAACAACAACAAAGCAGCTGTTAGCTTTGGTTTAGTGATGTCAAGATGGCTGCCATAGCTCCAAGCATGGATCTGCCATTCCCAAATCAGTGTGTGGCAACAGATCGTTAGTTTTCACCACTGTGCGGAATTCTGTTCTACAAATATACTACAGTGTATCCATTATTCTGTTAATGGACACTTGAGTTACTTCCAATTTAGGAGATTTTGTTTTGTTTGCATTTTCTGTTTTTGCTATTATAAACATAGTCTTAAGTCTTCTGGTGTACAAATTACACACATTTATCTACGGAATATCTAAAAGTAGATTTGCTGAGTAACAGAGCTTTTATATCTCAATTTTATTTTATTATGCCCTTTATATAAATCATACCGTAGAGTACATATTGTTCTGCATCTTTAATATATTACAAAATCTCAAAGATTTCTTCTATATTTCTCACTACTCACCCCAGCATCATTTATTCATCTAACAAATATTTATTGAGTACCTACTATGTGCCAGGATCAAGTTGGAAACATTTACTTGAGATTTCCTCTGGAATTTCTTCCCTCCCTATCCTACATAATGGCCCTTAGTTCTGATCCTTCAGTTTATTATTGATAGTTTACAAGCCAGTATTATCCCAAGAATAAGGCCCCTGCCAGCCCACAGTGTGTTTTTATGCTAGTTGGAAAAACATATCCAGTCACATGACGGGGCTGTACACAGCCAGCACTGCGTGGTACTGGGTGAGCAGAGCTCAGCCTGTGTTTCAGTCCTCACTGCCTCAGCAGACACCCCTTTGCAGGGACAACCTGTTCAACTGTACAGAGCAGCCCTGCCCCAGAGAGCGAGCTGATAGTTGCAAATTTCTCTTGAACTCTCTCTGAACCCGGTTATACTCAAAGATGCTCTTCCTTCACCTCTGTTACTCTCTCCTTTATCTGTTGCTCTAAACAGACTGTAGGAGAAGTCCATAATATTTGCCATGAAGAAAGGTGGCACCAGTCAGTTCTTTTAAGTTCTGTGGCTCAAATTCATGCTTTGTCAGTAAACCAACCCAGACACCCAAGCCATAATGACTTGGCTTGGCTTGAATGCAGACTGGTGTACGAGCCAGAAATGACCTCTGCGGGGTAGCAACGAAAGATACGAGGTGCCTCTGGTGTGGCTTCACCCAACTGCCGTCTACTGGCCCAGTTTCTGTGGATGCCAAGTGACAAAAGAGAAGCCAATCGAATTGTCTCTTTGAGACCTACACATGATAGATGAGTAAAGGACAAATTACTCCACTTTAATGAGCCCAAGTAATAGTGAGAAATTTTGGATTTTTACTGATCCTCAGAGTTGCACTTGGTCCCAAGTAGGGAAATTTGGGGCCTGAGGCAACTGCCCTTGTATACAACGTCCAACGGGGAATGAAATCTGTGTGACTCTTCCTTATACTAATTGGTCATTTCCTCTACTTCTAAGTATAAACTGTCTTCTGTCATTTTCTAAGTTCTGCTCTTTCTCTCTAACCAGATGCTAACTTCCCCAAGATCACTTCCTTGTGAGTTCCTTAACCCCTGGCAGAGTGCTGAACCCACACATAGCAAGGATTCAGTAAATATTTGAGAGGCTGAATAACTTCTTAAAAACTGTTAATAGTTCAGCCTAAAACATTTAAGTATAAAGGAACACATAACCATCATAAAAATGTAAACAATATAAGTTGGAATTCATGTGCTTTTTTTCTTCCCACACTCTTAACTACCTCTGCTGAAGGATTATAATTGTTAACACTTTTTGTGTGTGTTCTCAGACCTCTTACTTGCACAGACATATTCATGTATAAGGTTTCTTTCCTTACATAAAAGTGAATCATATATGGCTAATTCATGTTGCTGTATGGCAGAAACCAACACAATATTGTATAGTAATTATCCTCCAATTAAAAACAAATTTAAAAGTTAAATAATTTTAAAAATGAATCATATATTGTTCTGCAACGTGCTTTTATCAAACAATTTTTTGGTCTGTTTTTCACATCACTGTGTGTGGCATGTACCTCATTGTTTTAGATGGCTGCTTCCATATTGTCCCTTCCGTAGGATGAAAATGTTAATTTTTTAAAATAACCATCTATAGTTGAATATTTAGATAGTCTCCTCTGAGTCTTCACTGTTATAAATATTGCTACTATGAAAACCCTGGTACATATATTCTTGCACACCTTGGTGATATTTTTAAAGGTTATGGACCCAGGTGTAGAATTACTGTGGAACTTATAGTGATGTTTTGAAAAGGACATTCAGTTAGGAAAGTCAAAATACTAGGCTTGACTCTGCCACTTCTAATCTATAATACTCTGAGCAAGTCACTTTGACTCCATGAGATTATGTTATTTCATCTGGAAGAGAAGGAAAAATCACAGTGAGTTTCATAGGATTATTACGAAAATCAAGTGGCAAAACTAAAGCATCACAACTGCTTGATATTAGGTTTCAGTTTAGTTTTCACAGAATAGGAGTATTTCTTCAGCCTTTTTGTAATTTGCTGAATCTCATTAGACAACTTCCAATTTTCAGTAGTTGACTGAAATGTTCCTCTTTTGAACATAGTATAGGGAACCAAGTAGAAGAGTATCATTGAAATCAAATAGACAGATCATTGCATCCATTGTGGAAATAAGACTTATTCTTTGAAAAGATGAATTCAGATCCCAGTTTTGATTAGCCCTAGAAAAGCATGAAAGTGACCCATAATGAACTTCAAAAACAGAAATACAAAGAAAATATCTGCTCTAGAATCCTATAAGGTCATAGGCAAAGAAGTCCATAAGACCTTTGTAATCAAAAGAGTCCATTATAAAATATCCTTAACAATTAAAAAAGTACTTGTGCCCCTCATTCTGTTGTCAAAAGATCTGAGCTTCAATTCTGGCTTTACCACTTGGTCTGTGAGTAAAAACCTACATTTTCCTCATTTGCAAAATAAAGGGACTGAATTAGATCATTTTTAAGTTCCCTTTTAATCAAACAACAGTCAAAATTATAATAGCTACATGTGTAACATGTTCACTGTGTTAGAACAGGCACAGTTTTGATTGTTTTAGGTATGTTGATTCACATTTCATCTTCACAGCAAACCTGAGGCTTGCACTACTATTATTGTATTATTTTTATTTCAAAGCTTTATTGACATAAATTTATTTGGAGGTGCTTTTTCCTTTTTTGAGAAAAAATTTTAAAATGGAAATTTTTATTAGTTTTTCTACTGCTACATAACAAATTACCCCCAAATTTTTCAGCTTAAACAATAAACATATATTATCTCATGTTATTTCTGCTTAGCTGTGTGGTTCTGGGTCAGGGTCTCTCATGAACTCGGGGTCAGGTCGTGGGCAAGGGCTGCAGTCACGTGAAGGGGCTGACAGTCGGCTTCCACGTTCACTCGTGGCTGTTGGTAAGAGAGTTCAGCTTCTCCCCACATGGAGAGAAACTGAACATCAGACTGTTCGTAAAACTTGTTAGCTAGTTGCTTAGAATGGGAAATCTGAGAAAGAGACAGAGAACCCAAGATGGAAGCTGAAGTTTTCTGTCTCAACCACTCTCCTAATCGTGGAGGTGACATTCCATCACTTCTACCATAAATGGCCCCCTCTTTTGCCCACCTTTTAATTGCTCCCCCTACCCCCACCTCATTGTTCTTCTCAGCACATGGCAGGCTGAAGTCCTCCCTTCCCAAATATGGCCTTCCTTTGAGTCCTTGCTTCTCTGTCTGACTTAATCTTATTTATCCTTAGGCACAAACATCACTTCCTCAGAGAAGCGTTTCCTTTCATCCATAGCACCTATTCATTACCTTCATAACATTTACCTAAGTACATATTTCTTAGTTACTTGTGGGTCGGCCTCCCCTACTATGTGGTCAGCTCCAAGAGATCAGGGACCTAGGACCTAACATAAAACAGGCACTTGGGACATATTTGTTGACTAAATCAATGATTTCTAGCCTACAGCCTCACTCTCCATGCCTACACCTGATGAGTATTTCTAAGTGAAAAGCCTGTCACCCTCTTCTCCAGATTGAAAACTGCCTTTGGCTCCTCTGCCTGTGAAATAAAGTCCACTCTTCTTAGCAGAGCATTAAAAGGTTTTGTGAAAATAACTCTCCCCTACCCTTAAAGCAAAACAAACACCACGTCTAATAGAGGAAGCAGAAGAAGAAAAACACAAATCAGTTGATGCTAATTATTCACTGACAGCCTGAGTAGAAGTCATGGAGAAAGAATTTGGAAGTCATACATAAAAGAGGTTATGTAATTATTTATAGATTTCATCCTTATTTTTACTTTTTCTTCATGCTCTTTTTCTTTCACAAGAAAACTTCAACCTATTGTTTAAAGGGAGGGGCACTAACATTTCATCAAGCATGTGCGATATGCCAGGCATTCAGCTAAATGCTACCTCTACTTTATCCATTTAATATAATTTTCCTCAAAACCTAGAGTAGGTATCACCTGCTCTTTCAAAAATAAAATGACTGAGGTCAAAAATATCAAATATACCAAGGAAAATAAAATGTTCTGGTGATTTCTATGTTACAAGGAAGTATAAAAGGCTGGTAAAATATGCATGCCTCTTATTACTTAACATGAGGTCATGGGTCATCCCTAGTCACACATCTCATGTCTGATACTCTTAATGTGCCAGTCTTCCTCCGAAACTCCTTTCCCATCTCTCTCTTCATTCCCTCCTTGCTCTTCTCTTTCTCTGGACTTGCCTTTCTTTTCCTTGCTCTCTCTTAATCTCATTTCTTTCTGTTTTTTCATTTTTCTCTCTGCCTGCCTCTTAAGCCCATCAATAGCTTCATTGTCACATGCTAGGCCAAAATAGTTACTGATGGCATGTCTAAACTGAAGTGAAAGTAAGCAGAAAGACTTCCTTTAGTTCCTGAGCTAGAATTATGACAAAGTGTGTGTGTGTGTGTGTACTTAGTTGCTCAGTTGTGTCTGACTTTTTGTGACCCCATCATCTGCAGCACTCCAGGCTCCTCTGTCCGTGGAATTCTCCAGGCAAGAATACTGGAGTGGGTAACCATTCCCTTCTCCAGGGCATCTTCCCGACCCAGGGACTGAACCCAGGTCTCCTGCATTGCAAGCAGATTCTTTACTAACTGAGCCACAACAAAGTATAACGTGACCCAAAGAGATAAAGTCATTACCCTTTCCAGGCTTTGAGCTTCCAATATGTTGGAGATAGTGGCCACTGAGCACCTGATGAGGTTCTAGTCTTTACTGGTAATACTAATGTTCTCATCTTCCCATTTTGAGAAAAAAAAAAAAAAGACCCGTAACCAGGAGATGTTAGCTTTTTATCAATGTGCAGAAGCATAGAGGGAAGTTTCCCTGAGACTTGAAAATTCAGAGTAGAAGCAGAAGAAAGATTTTCTTGAAAGAACAGAAATAGGATGTGGAAGTCTGAAAGGGCTATAATGTGGAAAATTCAAGATGAGACTGGTGGTCCTAAAACTCTCCCCGTTCATTAGGTCCTGAGAATGCAGAGGATGCTTTGGAAAACCAGGTTACTAATAATGCAGGAGCTTTTATACTCTGAGTATTTAAATCAAGGTCGTCCTCCATTTTGATGCCTTCCAATTTTCCACTTTTAGGCAAACGAGAAGAAACCAAAAGGTTAAATCATCCCTTTGGCTTAATTTCAAGAAAAAGATAATCATTTATTTGCAAAACTTTTCAAGTGCTTTCTGAATACCAGACTCCATATTTAAACAAACCAAATCTTAGAGATCAAGCAGATGCTATAAATCATCAAAATAGCTCCCTATTCCCCCACCTCCCGGGCAAACAAACAGGCATTAAAAGAAAATTAGTATTGAAGAACAGAGCTAGTGGGTAGGTGGTTTATAGCTTGTGGGTTGATGATCTGACAACATTTAGCAGAGAACTTTGCTGACTGGCAAAAAGCAGTGAGTTGCTAAACATTGAGAAATTGTTATGAACACTTAAGGGGGAAGGTATTATTTCCTGGAAAAGGGGGCAGTGTTTGAAGGCTGTAGCCCTAAAACTTTCAGGATCTGCATCTCATAAGCAGGTATCTTTCCTTGATCAAAAAAAAAAATTAGATTCCAACCAGGAACCACCCCTTCCTTTTCAACAGACTCTTATCACCCTGAATTAATCACACACCTTGTTTGCTCATTAAGTCTCAGTGTCATTTTGATGCATATATTATTACAACAATACATACAAAGCTACAATATTCAATCTGCTTAAAGGATGTTAAGGCTATACTTTGGAGATGAGAAACTGAATCATACAATTGATTCAGGAAATGAGTTCGCTGGCCTGTTACAGTCTTTGGAAGATTGAAAGGGAGAGTGAATCCCCTGGGGCTTAAATCTGAAGGGAACTCTTAGCTTTCCACTGTACTTTCAGGAATAAAACAGTGATGGTCGGCATAAGGGAGTCTTATAAATGGCATGCCCAAAATTTCTGTCTTTTTTTGGTGGGGGGCATAACTGCATGTTACTGGATAAGTGAATGAGCTGGACTCAGTCAGGGGCAAAGGAAAGTCAGTTTGTTCATTTTTTCCACTGCTCTTTCAAACCTCCTCTGTCAAATTATACTTCTCCAACGTTGGATGAAATCTGAGGCAGAGATTCGGGTTTTTCTGGTCATTTCGTGTATTTAAAAGCTCAGTACCATTTAATATTAAAACGTTATGGTCTCACTGGGGTCAAAGTTTCACTTTGTGTCCCTATCCACCCTTGCCGCCTCCATCCTCAGGCCTGAACCAAGCTTATAAGCCCTGAATGGGAAATGGCTTGGTGGGTTTGTGTGAAATGGGGCAGGGTTGGGTGAGGGAGGAGTTTCTTCCTAGATCCACTGAATTTTACACTTTCTATCTGCTCTTTGCGGCTCTTCTATAGTCTGATTAATGGAGGAGGTGGATTCCAGGACAAAGGCAGTGTTCTCTGCCTGGTGCAGTTGACTTTGTGAGTTCTTACTACAGAGGTCCTCCAATCTCCAATTTCCTTTCACAGAAAATTATTTCAGATTGATGACCAGGTTTTTCACCACCTCCCACTCCAACCACCGCATCTCAGCTTGAGGCTTTAGATGTCTCATGACCCTGCCTTTAGAAAGACTGTTTTGGTGGAGTCTCTTTTAAGATGACTCAAATCCAGTTCTTTTTGATATAACCTACACGCTGCTTCCCTGGTGACTCAGCTGGTTCGATACCTGGGTTGGGAAGATCCCCTGGAGAAGGGAATGCAACCCACTCGAGTAGTCTTGAGTGGGAGATCCCATGGACAGGAACCTGGTGGTCCATGGGGTCACAAGAGTCGGACACGACTGAGCGACTAAACCACAGCTGCACCACACGCAACCTCTTTATTACTCCCCTCAAACTCTTCTTTCTTTTTCTTTCAAAGTGAATTTTTCTTTTAAGCACCTCACCAGACACAAGATCTACTAGTACATTTTAAAAAGATGATTATTATTATATTTTGGCCACACTTGCACTGCAAGCAGAATCTTCATTCCCGAACCAGTGGAATCACGGAGTCTTAACAATTAGACTGCCAGGGAAGTCCTCAGACCCTTATTTCTAATCGCATTAATCAGAGTTCTCCAAACAAACAGAAATAGTATGGGAGAGAGATAAAGATAAATGTAGCTATATACAGAATTTTTTTTCACATTTTTAAAAACTTCATTATAGACATTTAAAAACATATATGAAAGATGAGGAAATAATTTAAAATGAACTGATGTATACAATTTCCACAATCATCAACACTCATCTATGTCCATAGCCACCAGCATCTCTGTCCTTCTACCCCAGAACTGTTTTGAGCAAATCCTAGGTATCATATCACCTTTCTGTAAATCACTTTCTTTGATTATAGATCAAAAAGATACAGATTTTTTAAATAAAAAACACAATCAAAATTGCTACAACTAAAAATCAACAAAAGAATTCTTAATACCATGCAATGCCCAGTCAGTAGTTACCTTTTCCTAATTTTCCTATATTTTTTAAGGTTTATTTGAACGGGGAGCCACAAAAGGTCATACACTGTGATTACTTGATATTTCTTACGTCTTTTCAAATATAATGTTCCCTTTGAAAACATGTTACTCAGACTGGGACTTGAACCCACAGGCCAGGACTCAGATCTAGCCAAAACCCAGACTGCAACTTGAACCTGTGGTCTTTTAACTGAGATCA
The DNA here is from genome assembly GCA_006410935.1 of Redunca redunca. Classification (NCBI taxonomy): domain Eukaryota; kingdom Metazoa; phylum Chordata; class Mammalia; order Artiodactyla; family Bovidae; genus Redunca; species Redunca redunca. The sequence goes on from SJYQ01004412.1 coordinate 550,871, forward strand.
CGCCTGGTCTCGGGATTTAATGAAGTTCTTCATGTCTCATCACAGAGAGAACGCAGTGAGATACAAGGTAAGAAGTGGACTTCTTTAGAGAGAAACACTCTCTCTAAATACGGGGGCTTCCGGAGCGATGGTCAGTTGGTGAATCATCTTTCTGCAGTGCAGGAGACCTGGGTTTGATCCCTGGGTCGGGAAGATCCCCTGAAGAAGGAAATGACAACCCACTCTGGTATTCTTGCCTGGAGAATCCCATGGACAGAGGAGCCTGACAGGCTACCATGGGGTCTCGAGAGCTGGACACGACCTAGCGACTAAACCACCACACCCCATCAGTTTTCCCAGGTGGCGCTAGTGGTAAAGAACCCGTCCTGCCAGTGCAGAGGACACAAAAGATGCAGGTTTGATTCCCGGGTCAGGAAGATCCCCTGGAGAAGTGAGTGTCTATACACTCTAATATTCTCTGGAGAATTCCGTGGACAGGGGAACCTGGCAGGCTACGGGCCATGGGGTCCTAAAGAGTCAGATATGACTGAGTGACTAACACTTTCACTTGGAACTGTCATAGCACCCATGGATGTTGTTTTGCTTATGTGTTATGAGTTGTTTTGCTCAAGGTCTACTAGAAATCGAATCTTTCACCGTCTTGGATCTAGTTAATTCTAAAAAGTTTTGTCATTATTTTAAAGATTGTGTCCTACCCGCTTCCCTCCTGTTTCACCTCCACTGTTGTTTTTTTGGACTCCCATGGAGCTATTTAACACAAGAGATTTATAATAAGGAACTGACTTAAATAATTATGAAGGCTGATGACTCCCAGACTTACATTCAACAAGTTGCAATGTGAGAACTTCTCATCATGTCTTCTCTTGGGGAGCACAGGCTTTAGGGCTCTTGGGCTGCAGAAGGTGTGGCCTATGGACTTGGATGCTCTGCAGATGTGGGATATTCCCAGATCAGGAGTTGAGTCTAGAAAGAGAAAGAAAGTTCCGTCTCTCTGGCCTATTACCCCAAACCTAGAGCCTGCTCCTTCAGTTCCCATCTCCTGTCTGAGGTCCTACGTCTTCCTCTAGCAACTAACATAGAGAATTGATTCACCCTTCAGCCAAGAGGTCTTGACTTTACTTTTGCAGAGCTTAGTGATATAACTAGATATCCATATAATATGATAATCTACAACAGTAGATACAGACATGGTAATAGAAAACAAATTCCTTTTAAAGTTGCTAAGATACACACATATATAGTTGCTTATTTTAAGGCCATGTTAATTTCAGTAAGAACAAATTTCAGTTATCCAAATGGCTGAAGAAGTATTAAATTGGATAATATATTGTATCTGCTGCTCTCTTTGACAACTTCAGCTTTTATAATATCACATGTAAAACAAGAGGAAAATATTATGAAGTTGATTTGGTTTTTCAGAGTAACACTCACTAGATATGATGTCATATTTCCTGAAACATCAATGAAAAGAGAAAGTTTGGTTTTTCAAATGGGTTGACCCAATATAAATACAGCTATTTTCAACATCAGACCTAGCCATTTTTCAGTCTTCCCACCCTTACTAAAAGTGTATTTCTTAAAACATGGTTTTTTATTGCAATATTTTGTACTATGTTTAATTCTCAATATGTTCTGAGATTTAAGTTAAAAGCAAGTTTTCAGTTCAATTCAGTCGTTTAGTTGTGTCTGACTCTTTGTGACCCCATGAACCACAGCACGCCAGGCCTCCCTGTCCATCACCAACTCCCAGAGTCCACCCAAACCCATGTCCATCGAGTTGATCATGCCATCCAACCATCTCATCCTCTGTCGTCCCCTTCTCCTCCTGCCTCCAATCCCTCCCAGCATCAAGGTCTTTTCCAATGAGTCAGCTCTTCGCATCAGGTGGCCAAAGTATTGGAGTTTCAGCTTCAACATCAGTCCTTCCAATGAACACCCAGGACAGATCTGCTTTAGGATGGACTGGTTGGATCTCCTTGCAGTCCAAGGGACTCTCAAGAGTCTTCTCCAACACCACAGTTCAAAAGCATCAATTCTTCGGCACTCAGCTTTCTTTATAGTCCAACTTTCACATCCATACATGACTACTGGAAAAACCATAGCCTTGACTAGACGGACCTTTGTTGGCAAAGTAATGTCTTTGCTTTTTAATATGCTATCTAGGTTGGTTATAACTTTCCTTCCAAGGAGTAAGAGTCTTTTAATTTCATGGCTGCAGTCACCATCTGCAGTGATTTTGGAGCCCAGAAAAATAAAGTCAGCCACTGTTTCCACTGTTTCCCCAGGTAGCTGCCATGAAGTGATGAGCCCGGATGCCATGATCTTAGTTTTCTGAATGTTAGCTTTAATTCTAAATAAAAAAGAAGACAGTTTTTAAGATATATCTTTGTAACTGCAATATAGAACATCCAAATTGTTTTTAAAAATTTAGCTTCTTAGTGTTTAAACTTTCTTAGTGTAAAATATACCATTTCTCCACAATAGTGTGTATATGTATATGTGCTATTCAGAGAAGAATAAATGAATAGCTATGTATCTACTATCCATCTTAAGAAATAGAACTTAACCAATACCTAGAAGTTTCCTTTCTACCTCCCCCTGGTGATGCCCCTTTCCCTGTTCACCACAAGTAACCATATGTTGAAACTTTGTTAATTATTCTATGTTTCTATTATTTGCTTTATCATATATGTGTATCCCTAAACAATATACCATCTAATTTTGCCTTCTTTTCCAATTGATGTAAAAAAAAATCTAACATATATAGTTGTGTATAATTTGCTTTTCTGTTTGAAATTTACCATCCACTGATACACAAAGCTGCAATTCACTCAGTTTTGCCACTCTGCAGTATTCTTTTTTATGAGGAGACCACAGTCTAGTTATCCATTCTACTGCTGCTGCTGCTGCTAAGTCGCTTCAGTCGTGTCCGACTCTGTGCGACCCCGTAGATGGCAGCCCACCAGGCTCCCCCGTCCCTGGGATTCTCCAGGCAAGAACACCGGAGTGGATTGCCAGTTCCTTCTCCAATGCATGAAAGTGAAAAGTGAAAGGGATTGCTCAGTCGTGTCCAATTCTTAGCGACCCCATGGACTGCAGCCTACCAGGCTCCTCTGTCCATGGGATTTTCCAGGCAAGAGTACTGGAATGGGGTGCCATTGCCTTCTCTATTCTACTACTGATGGGTATTTGGACTGTGTTCCGTTTTTGTGTTTTTGTCTTTTTATGAGCAATGCTGCTGTGGGATTTTAAGATTCACATCTCCTGTGTACACGTGCATAAGCTTCTCTAGAGTATAAACTTAGAAGTGAAGAGTTTTAGTATTTATCAAAATACAAAATAGATGAAGAAATCAAAGCAATGTCAAACCACAGTATTCACAGAACATACGTTCGATGACGATGGTTTACTTGCTGAATAATGACAAACTAGGAGAGCCCATACTTTGCTTACTGGTTCCAGCTCCAGTCCTTAATACCACTGATCTCACAGAAGGAAGTTTCAAGAAATTCAGCACAAGTCCCCAGGTTTTCCCAGATAGGAGACAAGGGCTAAGAGGATGGAAAGCTTAATTAAGGGATTTATCAGTTGATGGTAAATGTTTGCCAAATATTGATAGAAGAACTGACTGCTATGGGGAAGAAGTATGGGCTGGATAGGAATAAGAAAGCTTGACTTCTAAGCTGCTTCTATCTATAGATGTCTATGTGGTTTTGAGAAAATTAGGTTTTATCACCAATTCTCCATTTTCGTGTCCATAAAATATGAAGTTTGGATTCAATGACCTTTGGGTCACTTCCTGCTCTTATTCTGGTTCAGAGTTTAAGTTCGTTAGGAAACGACAGCTTTGCTCGCCCCCTAGTGGTTTCTTCTGGCCTTGCAACTGGAGAAACCGATTTAAAATGGGTGATCGCCTCTGAAAAGCATCCCTGTACAGTATATTTTAGGCGTTATAATTAAAAGGCAGGAAAATGAAAGGAAGCTTTTTATGAAGTTATCAAATTTTTTGAAACACAAATAAAAAAGGTTTTTTATTGACAAAATTAATATTTTGTTTTATTAATAATATCTTTACGTTATGAATTTTAAAATTTTTGCATTAATTTTAATAACTTTAAATACAAAATGAGAAAAAAGTTCTGCTTTCATTCCCCCAAGAAGTAAAAAGAAATCAATTACTGCATCTCTCTTGTACTAAATTAACGCCATTAATTTTTATTTAAGTAGATAAAAGACCAGAAAGTTACTGAAGATTAAAGAAAATAACTTACATAGTACCCTGCCCATAGCAGACATTCAATACAGGTTAAATGGGTGTGAATCTTCGACTGAGAAAAAACAATAACACATTTTTTCTTTCCAGCTGGAAACTGAGTTGTCCAGTGGATTGAAAGTAAAAGAGAATGGCATTGATCTATTTTGTAAAACAAGAGAGTTCCAGAAAAACATCTATTTCTGCTTTATTGGCTATGCCAAAGCCTTTGACTGTGTGGATTATAACAAGCTATAGAAAATTCTTCAAAAGATGGGAATATCAGACCACCTTACCTGCCTCCTGAGAAATCTATATACAGGGCAAGAAGCAATAGAACTGGACGTGGAACAATGAACTGGTTCCAAATAGGGAAAGGAGTACGTCAAGGTTGTATATTGTCACTCTGCTTATTTAACTTATATGCAGAATATATCATTCGAAATGCTGGACTGGATGAAGCACAAGCTGGAATCAATTTCCGGGAGAAATATCAATAACCTCAGATATGCAGGTGACACCAACCTTATGGCAGAAAGTGAAGAAGAACTAAAGAGCCTCTTGATGAAGGTAAAAGAGAAGCGTGAAAAAGCCGGCTTAAAACCCTACATTCAAAAAACTAAGATCATGGTATCCGGTCCCATTACTTCATGGCAAATAGATGGGGAAACAATGGAAATAGTGACAAACTTTATTTTCTTGGGCTCCAAAATCACTGGAGATGGTGACCGCAGCCATGAAATTAAAAGATGCTTGCTCCTTGGAAGAAAAGCTATGACCAACCTGCTGCTGCTGCTGCTAAGTCGATTCAGTTGTGTCCAACTCTGTGCGACCCCATAGAATGCAGCCTACCAGGCTCCCCCGTCCCTGGGATTCTCCAGGCAAGAACACTGGAGTGGGTTGCCATTTCCTTCTCCAATGCATGAAAGTGAAAAGTGAAAGTGAAGTCGCTCAGTCATGTCCCACTCCTAGCAATCCCATGGACTGCAGCCTACCAGACTCCTCCATCCTTGGGATTTGCCAGGCAAGAGTACTGGAGTGGGTTGCCATTGCCTTCTCCATGACCAACCTAGATAGCATATTAAAAAGCAGAGACATTATTTTGACAACAAAGATCCCTCTTGTCAAAGCTATGGTTTTTCCAGTAGTCATATATGGGTGTGAGAGTTGGGCCATAAAGAAGGCTGAGTGCCAAAGAATTGACGCTTTTGAACTGTAGTGTTGGAGAAGACCCTAGAGAGTCCCTTGGACTGCAAGGAGACCCAACAAGTCCATCCTAAAGGAAATCAGTCCCGAATATTCATTGAAAGGACTAATGGTGCAGATGAAGCCACAATACTTTAGCCACCTGATTCAAAGAGCCGACTCATTAGAAAAGACCCTGATGCTGGGAAAGATTGAAGGCGGGAAGAGAAGGGGATGACAAAGGATGAGACTGTTGGATGGCATCACTGATGCGATGGACATGAGTTTGAGCAAGCTTCAGGAGATGGTGAAGGACAGGGGCAGCCTGGTGTGCTGCAGTCCGTGGAATTGCAAAGAGTCGGACACGAGTGAGTGACTGAACTCCACTGAACTGATTTTGTAAAACTCTTGGGAACAAACTTAACCACTTTTAACACTAAATTTATTTGCAAGGAGGGAATAAAATTCCTGATGCTTGTTGAAATGACAGGGACATCATAAAAATTAGTAAATATAATGTTATTAAAGAATATCATATTCCTTATAGAGCAGTGTTATGTAAAGACTCAGGTCAGTAACATCAGAAACTGGCTACAAGGGCACTACAAAATGCATTACCTGTCATTTTTGAAATAGAGTATAAAATCCCAACAAGAAAAATAGCCCTGCTCACAAAACTAGAAAATGTAATTTTTCTTCAAAGAGAGGAGAATTAGAAAAACAAAGACTCTTACCTTTGAATTTAAACATCAAATCAATATATAAAAGAAAAGAATCAGGTTCTGAGCCCTGAATGTTTCTGTCCTTTCGGCATTGTAATGAATAAATGGAAAATAAGTTTAATTATATAAAGATACTTAGAAGTGTAATTTTTTTTTGTTTTTCTGTTGCTGTCTTTTCAACAGTGGAGCCGCCTGCAGAAATCTTTGTCTGTGCTCTCTCTAATCTGCTCACCCTGACTCTCATAGAGATGACCCCATTGAGGGGGAAAGAATGAGCTTCAAATCAGAGAAGCTTCACTGCAGCTCTGGCTCCACCTCTTAAAACAGAAGTGACCTTGGGCGAGCCCCTTGAGCTCTCTGGGACTCCCTCTTTTCTATTTTCTATAAAATAGAGCTTTAATAACAGCAATAGCTCCCCCCCAGAGCTGTTCTGATAAGTAATTAAGAGTGCATAAAATTATCTTTAGTGACTGCTAAGTTATTTCCAATGTTAATGATTTTTTCATAGCTTTATTTGTTATTATCTGTCTACACAACTTATCCCTCTTGTCTTTATCAAGTCTTGATGATTTTACCCTCACTCCGCTCTTCCCCTATACTCCCACCACTTCTGCCTTGGATTCCACCCGGAACCTTCTACTCCTGGCCCCACGTCTCCCTAAAGCCCACCCCTCCCCCCCAGCTCCAGTGAAACCAGTCCACCGACAGGGCCACATTTCTCCGGGGAAAATGTGGTCACACGTTTCCAGTGCTTCTCGGGCAAGAATACTGGAGTGGTTGTCATTTCCTTCTCCGGGGGATCTTCCCTATCCAGGGTTCAAACCATCATCTCCTGCATTGGCAGGCAGATTCTTCACCACTTGAGCCACCTGGGAAGCTCCATCCCTGGGGAATAAAATCTCGATTCCTCCACACCCAGCCCTGCCTGCCTGCTGCTCTGTATCTTCTGCTGGTCCTTTCTGGCACTTTGCAGGTTCATAATTCCATAATTGTCTCTTTTTTTCCTGCCTCCATGCATTTGCACATGTGTTTCTCTTGCCAAACAGGCCCTCCTCCTCCTCCTCCTCCTCCTCCTCCTCCTAGTGACTCTAGTACAATTATTTTTCTGCAGAATCTTCTCACCAACTGCTGGCAACATTCTACTTATTCTTCACATCTGATTTCAGACACTCTCCCTTTCACACGCTCCCTTTGCATGATGTTGAGGTTTTCCAAGTTTCTACTGTACTTCTCTTCCTCTTCCAGAATGTGGATCCCTAAAGAGGGTGGATCACCTCTTTTCATGTTAACCAATACCTGAACCTGTTAAACAAAAGTTAACATTTTATTGCCGTTGCTTGAATGACTACTTTCTAGTACACTTAGCTCCGGACTGACTTCACTTTATACATCTTACTAATTACAACAAGCGTATCTTGGGACAGCATCGCTGTATCACATACAGCATTGCTCTTTAAGCTAGGGTTTTTATCATCAGGAGGAACAGAGGATTACTCAGGGGTAGCGTGGGGATCCCAGAGGACGCCTCAGGAGAAACAGGGCAGGTTCTCAGTCTCTCGTCTTGTCTTCACATCATCCCGTACGTCTTCTGTCGTCCTTTTCCCCCAGTTCCATCTGTTTTCAGTTTCCTGATAACCTGTCTCTGAATTCTGGCTACAATTCAAATCCCCGACATCCTTTCACCCTTTGTCCTGACTACTTGCTGTCTTTTCTCAAATTTCAGATCCTCATGAGAGGACTCTTAATTGAAATAGCTCATCTCCTTGGGCCTAGCCACATTCATTCAGTTGTTAAATATTTATGGAACACCTAATATATGCTAGGCATTCTTCTAGGTGTTGGGGTAAAAGCAGTGGAAGAGACAGATAAAAATTTTCTGCTGCCACAGAGATCACTTGCTGTTGGTGATGGGCAAGTCCCTGAGCCGGCTGTCCTTAGACCGGATGCCACGTTTCAGCACCATCCTCTGTGGCTGGCTGTGGGAGGCAGGGTCATATACAAAATATGGCCACCTGGTCACCAAAAATTGAGCATCGCAGACTCCCTAAAAGGAGGGATGCGCAGGCACCGAGACTTTGGTGCGATTTTAGTTTGAATCTCCTTTTTCCTACTCATATTCCCTTATTTCCTTCACATCTTAAATATCTCATATGTGGTTTTAATCTTATTCTTTTGATCTGATCTTCTTTGATCCCTTCAAGGCCACCATGAGGTCTGAATGTATTCTTAAATCTTAAATTCTTAAGTATGTGTAATCTTGAAAGGGTCTAGGGTCGGTAATGATTTTTAATGCCTGAGTAGTGTAACCCAAGGGAGGATAGATAACTTTCTACTCTTGATTTAATGTGTACCAGCTCACTCTGCAATTACTAGATGTTGTTATTCCCATTGGTATCTACAGCTGGGGGTGGGGGAGAAATGACTTCAGAAGCCCCAAATCCATCTTCCTTTGTGAGTCTCCCTTTCTCTCTGAGATCAATATGTTCATGTGCACAGGTGTGTATGTGTGTACACAAAAGTCTTTGTGGCACTGGGACTTCTTCAGTGGCCCAGTGGTTAAGACTGGGCTTCCAGTGCAGGGGCCCAGGCGTGATTTCTGGTTGTGGAAGTTCTGCAGGTCTCAGGGTATAGCAAAAAAAAAAAAAAAGTCTGTATGACATAGTGTTCTTGTTTCCCCTTGATAGCGCTGTCTCCTTCTGTCTGCTGGCCCTCTCTCTCTCTCCCCTACCTCTTTATCTTGTTCTCCCTCCTCTTCCCACAGCCCCTGAGTCTGTCATCTCTCTCATTTAGGTGAGACATAGAACTAAAGTCAGTGCTTTATACTGGTGCCTCCGCTTCCTGAGTGGGTGTGGAGACGAACACCTCCAGACTGGATTCCCACGTGGTAGTGGACCTACAACTCGGTCATCCGCCAACAGGTGAGAAGCAAAGGCCTGCCAAAGGTCCAGATGGGAAGACATTTCACAAGAAAGAATAACTGCCACCAGGTAATGCCTTTCCACTCAAAACTTAGTTACGGAAATGCATTATGTAAAATTCATGATGATGGACAAGCATTTTTTTTTAGAAAGAGAGGCCAACGTGTAACAATGTCAAGGAATTCTAACATCTTTCTACAGGTAAGAGGCTTTCTCATTAACATTTAACATAGAACTAAGCACCCTGCTCTGCGGGCTTCCCAGGTGGCACTATGGTAAAGGACCCACCTGCCAATGCAGGGGACCTAAGAGGTGCAGGTTTGATATCTGGGTCGGGAAGAGAGAGATGACCGGCAGACAGGAGGCCGCGCTATCAAGGGGAAACAAGAATACTATGTCACACACTTTTTTTTTTTGGCTAACTCACATCTCCTGCACTGGCAGGTGGATTCTTTACCAATGACCCACCGGGCTTCCCAGATCTATAAGTTTTGCTTACAACGCATAGAAAGAAAACAATCAGTTAATTTCTCTTACTCTCTGTGTTTCTGACCTCATCTTTTGGGCCTCTCAGTGAGAGAGAAAGACAATGTTTAGCATAATCCAGGAGGCACCAGTGGTAAAGAACCCGAAATGCAGGGGACATAGCCATGGGGTTGCAAAGAGTCCCCCACAAATGAGGTCTAGCGTACACACACACACATCTGAAAATAAATCCTAGTATGATCCTTTCTCTGTCAACAGGTCATTCTATAACTATTGACTAATATCATCCAATTTCTCCCAGCCTCATAATTCATTTCATACCTTCACTTGCCATGTACATATTATTAACTCGTTTCAAACGGCTTTAGTACAATTTCAAAATCTCTTTTTAACTTGCTTCTTAAAGAAACTCATTCTTAAAGTAATATCAGACACTTCCCTCTCTTGTTCTAAAAACATTTTCAATATGTTTAGATAACTGACTTTTTAAACAATTCATGTGATTTTTAATTTTTATTTATTTATGGCTGTGCTGGGGCTCCATTGCTGCAGGCGGGCTTTCTCTGGTTGCCTGGAGCGGGAGCTTCTCTCTGCGTTGCGAGAACTTCTCATTGTGCCTTCTCTTGGGGAGCAAGGGCTTTAGGGCACTTGGGTTGCAGAAGGTGTGGCCTATGGACTTGGTTGCTTTGCAGCATGTGGGATCTTCCCAAATCAGGAATTGAGCTCGTGTCTCCTGCATTGGCAGCAGACTCTACCACTGAGCTACCTGGGAAGCCACTCGTTTGATTTTTTTAAACAAACATTTATTGAGCCCCTGCTAGGGCTGAAAGTGAAAGTGAATGTCGCTTAGTCGTGTCCAACTCTTTGCAACCCCATGGACTGTACAGTCCATGGGACTCTCCAGGCCAGAATACCGGAGTGGGTAGCCTTTCCCTTCTCCAGGGGATCTTCCTAGCCCAGGGATGGAACCTAGGTCTCCCGCATTGCAGGCAGATTCAGTACCAGCTGAGCCACCAGGGAAGCCCTGATGGGGCTGGTTGCTAGGAATGCTGCTAAGTCGCTTCAGTCGTGTCTGACTCTGTGCGACCCCATAGACGGCAGCCCACCAGGCTCCCCCGTCCCTGGGATTCTCCAGGCAACAACACTGGAGTGGGTTGCCATTTCCATCTCCAATGCATGAAAGTGAAAAGTGAAAGGGAAGTTGCTCAGTCGTGTCCGACTCTCAGCGACCCCATGGACTGCAGCCTACCAGGCTCATCCGTCCATGGGATTTTCCAGGCAAGAGTACTGGAGTGGGGTGCCAGCTGAATAAAACAGACAACAACAATCCTTGCCCTCATGGAGAGTAAATCCTCCTGAGGGTTGAAGGGACAATAAACGAAGTAAGTAACAATTATGCACTATGTTAAAAGGTGAAGTGCTATGGAAAAAATAAAGGCAGGCTGATAGAGAGTGGGAATATTAAGTAAAGTGACCAGGTAGGTGGAGTTCTTTGAAACTCTTTCATGTTTTCTATTCTTAACTTTGAAAGCAAAGAAATGTCCATTTATAATTCTCCCTCTATAAAAAGGTGAAATACTATTTTTAACTTTTGTTGAATTTATGCACCACTGATTATTTTTGTGTGGTTCTATCTTCTGCCAGAAAAAAAAATCCTAAACCAGAGTTGATGATTTGCTGATTCCAGCTACATTAATTGATTGCGTTATAGCAACATTCCACTTTCTGAAGTAAATAGCAATCATGGGCATCAGAAGACCTGTCTCTCAGAGTCGATGATCCCACAAAAAGAGAACACGTACTCTAGAATATCTGGGCCCAAAAGCAACCTGGTGAAGCCACCTGATTTTAGCTATTTCAGGAAATGTAGAAAAAACTTACATGCATATATGTCAAACAACAGTACTAATTATCTATAAATATTTGGGTATTAGTATGGTATGTGGGTAAAGCATCTGCCTGCAATGCAGGAGACCTGGGTTCGATCCCTGGGTCAGGAAGATTCCCTGGAGAAGGAAATGGCAACCCACTCCAGTACTCTTGCCTGGAAAATCCCATGGACAGAGAAACCTGGTAGACTACAGTCCATGGGACCGCAAAGAGTCAGACAGGACTGAGCGACTTCACTTTTCACTTATGGCATGTAATGGGCTTTCCTGGTGACGCAGCAGTAAGCAATCTGCTTGCAATGCAAGACACATGAGAGGTGCGGTTTCGATCCCTGCGTGGGGAAAATCCCCTGGAGAAGGAAAGGGAAAACCACTTCAGTATGCTTGCTTGGAAAGCCCCATGAACAGAGGAACTTGGCAGGCTACAGTCCATAGCGTCACAAAGAGTCAGACTTGACTGTGTAACTGAGCACATATACAGATAGCAAGTAATTGTCATTGTTTTCCCACAAATGAAAATAGGTTTCAGTTCTCAGTCTTGTTTTGCCTAGATTCTCTTGAGCATCATTCTTACCAACCAAATAGTCGCAGGGCCTCAGTTCAGCTTCCAGTCAGCCAAACCAGTGGCTTTTAACCCTGGCTGTGACTGGAATCATTATTTAAAATTCCTAATACATGGGCCCCTGATCCAATTAAATCAGAATCTCTAGGGATGGGGCCCAGGCATCAGAATACATATAGATAGATATGTGTATTTACATAGCTATGTATGTGTGTGTATATATATGCTGCTGCTAAGTCGCTTCAGTCATGTCCGACTCTGTGCGACCCAATAGACAGTCTCCCACCAGGCTCCCCCGTCCCTGGGATTCTCCAGGTGAGAACACTGGAGTGGGTTGCCATTTCCTCCTCCAATGCAAATTCCAATTACACAAGAGGTTCTAATGCACAGTCTGGGTCAAGAACCTCAGCACTAACCTATCAGCCCCTATTAACCTCCTCCTCAGCACCTCGGAGGGTTTTCTAAGGTCTTTAGCTGTTTACTGTCTCCACAGAGACTCAGCTCTCACCTCACTTGCTCTTCCTTCCAACTACTTTCCTTCCTTTCCTTTCCTTCTTGTTCCCTTCATTTCTGCTTCAGCCTCAGGCCAGCCAACAGTACCTGGTGAGGTTGTTTGGCCCTACTGAAGGCCAGCACTGAGCTAGGTTTTCAGCTCTCTGATGCAAAACACACCGATCTAATTACCTGCAGACTGTCCACTCATCACTTCTGCAGCTGCTTCTGTGGTTCCATCTCCACCCCCGCCAGCCTGGCTGCCCTCCACGGCTGGTGCTCCAACAGAGCTGGCCCCCAAGGTGGAAAGCTTTGGCCCTCAGACTTCCTGTGGAATATGTACTCTCTTGGCGTCTTAGGATGCTCTCAGAAGTGTTCATCATCTGGCCCCTGGTCTCTTTCCCACTTCACTTGCCTCGATCACCATAGTACCTCTCCTTACCGGCCCCCGCCCCGCCACACACACACCCTCCTCCCCTTACATTTTCACATCTCCCTAGATATGCCTGTTTGTTTCTTTAAATCAGAAAGTTCCTTTCTCATTCTTCAGGCCCCTAACTCAATTGTTGCTCCTAAGAAGCCTTCTCTAACCGTCTTGATTACAGTGTGTGCTCAGGGTATCCGATGGCTTATGTGTTTATGCTCCTGACTCTCCTCTAGACTAGAGGCAGAGTCTGCATCTTTATCTTCCATACAGAATAGCTTCTCAGGAAATGCTGGGTGGGAGAAAGACGGAATCGACTCCTAGACTATGGATGGCAAACGACAGCAAATTTGTGGACCACATCTGGCCCATTGTTTGTTTGTTTTTTAACAGCAATTTTACTGAAACACAGCCACATTGTTTTGGTGTATGGATTGTATACATCACCCATTTGTATGTATGTGTAAAGTTTTATTGAAACATAGCCACGCTTACATGTACTGTCTTGTGGTTGCTTTAGTGCTGCTAGGCTGGACTTGAGCAGTTGCAAAAGGAACCATATAGTCCCCAGAGCCTAACATGTTTACTATTTGGCCTTTCGCAAACAACAATAAAAAAAGCGTGCTGACTCCTGATCTAAAAACCGCCTGAGAGATCTCCTATTGGAGTGTGCCCAGTAGAAAGATAAAGGAAACCACAAAGGTAATTTTAAATTTCCTAGTAACTACATTTTAAACAGGAAAAGAAACAGACAAAAATAATTTTAGTAATACATCTCATTTAAACCCAAATATTAAAAATATTAGTATTCAACATGTAATTAATATAAAAGTGATATTATGAGATATTTTACATTTTATAGTACTAAGTCTTTGAAATTATACACTATCTTACTGGACCAAATCCATCAGTTTATAGTTGAAGAAACTGGTCCAGAGAAGTTACTAGTTTAAAGTCACATAGTGGAAGAATCAGCTAAGCCCAGCTCTCCTTGTTCCCAGGCAGGTGGTCCTTCCGCACCATACTGCTTTCAGTCTTGTTGTTTGTTTACTAGAAGAGCTATGATAAGATGATCTGGTTCCTAATTTGGTACAAGCTTTAATAAGTCGTGTGACTATGGGATAGTTCTTAACTTCCCAGGGTTTTCATTTCCTCATCTCTAAAAACCTTGGACTGAGTGATCTTTTAAGTTCTAATTTTATGTGATTGTCAAACATGTTGGTTTGAAAATCAGAATACACTGCAGTCATTTTGCCCAAGAATTCTAGAAGCTGTACGCAGATATGAACTCAAGATCATTTAGGTTGTCACTGTAATTTAAAGTCTTTAGAGGCCAGGATTTTAGATAATTCATCCATACAAATTTACCTGTCAGTAATCAGAAACAAGGCTAAAGCCTGATACACTTGGCACAGAGTCCCTCACAACATCAATGTTATATTCTCAAGAAACTTTGGAGATGAGCCAAGAAGGCTGCTGCTGAGCAGTGAAAGAGCGAAGGGACTGGTGTTAGGGCCCATCTGGGATGGCAGGAAGATTTCCTTTCTCTGCTAACCAGCACCAGAGTCTGTCACCGGCGACAGGAGGGAAGGGCAGTAAGGAATCTGGTATAAAACGTATGGGAAATTAGAGACTTGTGATCATGATTAGAAAATCAAATATTATTTTGCAATACCAAGTTTTATAACAGAATCAACAGTATTAAATTTGCACTCCAAATCAGAAAAGGAACAAAACAGTGTAGGAGAAAGTTTTAGAAATGGAAGCAAACAGGAACCAAAGAGAAACAGATCTTTCTTATACGTTTGCCTAAAACCAGTGGTGTTTGCTTTTAAACTTACTCACATCTTGTCCTTCCCTCACAACAGAAAAATCTTTCTTTCCTTCCAGAGATTGGAGAAGATTGCAGTAGAGGACAAAATGTACGTGTGTCCTCTGGGATTAGACAGTGGAGAAGATTGTAGTAGAGGGCAAAGGGTATGTGTGTCCTTTCGGGTTACACAGACCGTGGTATGAGCCCCAGATCCTCCTTTCAAAAAATGATGGGACCTTAAAAATTATACGGCCTTGGCACAAGTTTGTGCCTTAATTTCCTCATCTGTAAAATAGGTATAATAATGGTGCTTACTACGTGGGACTGAAGATTAAATGAGGCAATACGGAAAAAGGTTTTAGCACAATGAGTATCATATATCAAGTGCTCAGTTAATCTTACTACTATTCTCATTCTGGCAATAGCGTTCAAGAAGCAGAAAGGAGCTATACCAGTGTGCTATGCTATGCCTGCAAGTGGCTGTTGGTAACTCCTGGCTCTCACACACACACATGTATAGGCTGCACAGGGTATTCATTGCTACATGTGGCTTCCTCTAGTTGCAGTGAGTAGGGGGTATTCTTCGTCTTGCTGTGGAGTAAGGACTCTAGAGGATGCAGGCTCAGCAGCTACAGGACACCGGCTTCTCTAACTGCCTCCAGCGGGCTTAGTTGCCCGTGGCTTGTGGGATCTTAGTTCCCCAACCAGGGATCGAACTTTGTCCCTTGCATCGGAAGGGAGATTCTTAATTATTGGACGACCGGGGAAGTCCCTTGGTGGTCCATATTAAATTGTGTGCAGAGAAAGTGATGTAGTCTGGCAGTCCCACTGAGGTCTGTGTTATTAATGTGTCAAGGTCAGTGACAGGGCAGAAGGACACAGTGCCCGGAAATCTCACTGGGCGGTTTGCTTTTGTTACCTGCTAGGTAAGTTTGTCAGAATTCTAATGCTGAGCTTTGTTTCTTTATAGCAGTGTTTCATTTTGATATGCTTGTGCTTAATTAGCTGACTTTAGAACAGTTTGGTTAATCTTCCTTCTCTCTAGGGGAAGGAAAAAAAAAATATATATATATATATGGTGTGTGAGAGAGAGTTTAAGTGGCTTCAGGCTTACTTCCCATGTTGGGAAACTTGCCCCTCAGTACCAAGAAAGTTTATAAAACAGTCCTTCAGCATCTGTGCAGCAAGCAGAAAAGAGGTGGATTCCCTTCCCAGCTGACTCATTGATCATGTTTTCTGCTGAATGGATTCAACTCAACAAATTTGGAATCATTGGTCAGAGACCAAGGTGAAAGCCCTGGGTGTTCTTTCCTGGGACTTTTATCAAGGAAAATTCAGCCCCTTAGATAGAATAGCAGGTTGGTTTTCAACCAGTCATCAGCTACAGTAATTATCATCCCTGTTTTAGCAAACTGAAGGGCCGTGAGTTTAAGTAACTTCCCACACACACGTTACTCGCACTGCAAGTAAAAGGCAGAGCCTGAGATCAGACCTTGGCAGTCTGGCACCAGAGCCTGTGCCTTTATTTCCCTCTTCTACCTGCCTACAAGTTAGGAGGTGCCTTTTTATTCTGACCAACTTTTTCCATAGAACTTTCAAATATGCAGATTTAAAAGTCTCTTTTGTTGAATCAAAATGACTTACAATAATTGATTTTAATGCTAAGGTGATTTGTACACTTTAAATTTTTTTAAATTTATTATTAGTTCCTTCAAAAATTATTATAGAATTATATATTTTATTTTGTGACTAAACAATGAGACAGATGGTAGGAGGCACACTTTTCCGCCCCTTATCTTCATCTTGTACTCCTACTCATCCCTAAAAACCCAGGAGTCCACTACTTCCTCTGCTCCTCCTGCAACAATACCTGCATTGATAACTGCACTCATCACTCTGCATTGTGCTTATTTGAGTATCTCATTTATGACCCCTGCTCAGCAGGACAGGATCTATATTTCTCTTCATGTGTGCACTTGTGTAATAAAGTCAACAAAGAACAAATGTTCATTGAACTGTATTTGGGGAAAACATTTAAATAGATTTCTTTTATGTGAAGTGCCTTTTTT
>SJYQ01004412.1:567791-580932 GCA_006410935.1 Redunca redunca
TCTTCGTCTTGCTGTGGAGTAAGGACTCTAGAGGATGCAGGCTCAGTAGCTACAGGACACCGGCTTCTCTAACTGCCTCCAGCAGGCTTAGTTGCCCGTGGCTTGTGGGATCTTAGTTCCCCAACCAGGGATCGAACTTTGTCCCCTGCATCGGAAGGGAGATTCTTAACTATTGGATGACCGGGGAAGTCCCTTGGTGGCCCATATTAAATTGTGTGCAGAGAAAGTGACGTAGTCTGGCAGTCCCACTGAGGTCTGTGTTATTAATGCGTCAAGGTCAGTGACAGGGCAGAAGGACACAGTGCCCGGAAATCTCACTGGGCGGTTTGCTTTTGTTACCTGCTAGGTAAGTTTGTCAGAATTCTAATGCTGAGCTTTGCTTCTTTATAGCAGTGTTTCATTTTGATATGCTTGTGCTTAATTAGCTGACTTTAGAACAGTTTGGTTAATCTTCCTTCTCTCTAGGGGAAGGAAAAAAAATATATATATATATATATATATGGTGTGTGTGAGAGAGAGTTTAAGTCGCTTCAGGCTTACTTCCCATGTTGGGAAACTTGCCCCTCAGTACCAAGAAAGTTTATAAAACAGTTCTTCAGCATCTGTGCAGCAAGCAGAAAAGAGGTGGATTCCCTTCCCAGCTGACTCATTGATCATGTTTTCTGCTGAATGGATTCAACTCAACAAACTTGGAATCATTGGTCAGAGACCAAGGTGAAAGCCCTGGGTGTTCTTTTCTGGGACTTTTATCAAGGAAAATTCAGCCCCTTAGATAGAATAGCAGGTTGGTTTTGAACCAGTCATCAGCTACAGTAATTATCATCCCTGTTTTAGCAAACTAAAGGGCCGTGAGGTTAAGTAACTTCCCACACACACGTTATTCACACTGCAAGTAAAAGGCAGAGCCTGTGATCAGACCTTGGCAGTCTGGCAGCAGAGCCTGTGCCTTTATTTCCCTCTTCTACCTGCCTACAAGTTAGGAGGTGCCTTTTTATTTTGACCAGCTTTTTCCATAGAACTTTCAAATATGCAGATTTAAAAGTCTCTTTTGTTGAATCAAAATGACTTACAATAATTGATTTTAATGCTAAGGTGATTTGTATGCTTTAAAATTTTTTTAATTTATTATTAGTTCCTTCAAAAATTATTATAGAATTATATATTTTATTTTGTGACTAAACAATGAGACAGATGGTAGGAGGCACACTTTTCCGCCCCTTATCTTCATCTTGTACTCCTACTCATCCCTAAAAACCCAGGAGTCCACTACTTCCTCTGTTCCTCCTGCAACAATACCTGCATTTATAACTGCACTCATCACTCTGCATTGTGCTTGTTTGAGTATCTCATTTATGACCCCTGCTCAGCAGGACAGGATCTATATTTCTCTTCATGTGTGCACTTGTGTAATAAAGTCAACAAAGAACAAATGTTCATTGAACTGTATTTGGGGAAAACATTTAAATAGATTTCTTTTATGTGAAGTGCCTTTTTTGGCTGATCAGGAAATTTTAATATGAGATAAATTTCTAGAGTTACATGAACACTAATTTTCTTATAAAATTTCTCTTATTTGAAATACCGAGTGTGAAAAAATAGAGAGTAACTTACCTGCATTTATTCTAAAGAACTGTAGTCTTCGCATCATGGCATGTTGTAACCCATTCTTCTAACACTAATAACCATGTGCCTATTCATGTTTATTTACTGTTCACTCTAAAATCTTTTTGACTCAAAGTTTTTAAGAGTTACATGAAATCAACTCAAAATCAACAAATGTATCCTTGCTTTTTTATTTTGCTTTCTACACACTGTCATTCCTCATTATAATTCTATGAAGTGAATGTCACTGTACACAGTATAAAATGTTTTGCATATGTATAAGCACCAGAACCTGGGAGTGCTGTGTTGTAGCGCAATTATACATGTAGAAGCAAATATACTTATGCAACATAATGTCAACAGTTCACTGTTTTTTTGCAAGAATAAAAGCAAAATAATTATGTTGAATAGTCTTTAATTAAAATTAGTTGAAAACAAGTATAGCTCTATCATATTATGTTGTAACTCACCTAGCAGTCAATTTCTTCAGCTTTTCAAATCCACCAATTTATGTAATTTTAGCTGTGAAAAGTGTTACTTATTTAGCTTGAATTAAAGCAAAACTTAAGCTTATGCTATCTATTGACTGGTTTCTTAAGTAACTGTATTTTAAATTAAAGTTTGAAGTTTATTTATGCCATTCTCAGATGATTAGATGTGATTTCATATGTTTAAATTATAAACATACTAGTGTTTACAATATTTGTTATTATAAGCAGTATGGATCCTGGATCTCAGATTTCCCAGGAGGCTTCTAGGAACTTGTGGTAAATACTTATTAGAGGATATGAGTTTTCATTTTCTATTTTAATCTTTATTCTTTTAGAAAGAGATATTATTTAATTCCCCTATATTTACATTTTCATATGATAATGCAGAGGAGACAGTGAATTTATGGAACCTAACTTCCAAATTCCAAAAGACATTTTATATTGTGAATCTTTGCCTATAATGAAAGTCTATTGAACCAGCTGAAGCAGTCACAGGATACCAAAAGAACAATGTCCTCTTTTATACTACATTTATAACTAGTTTTGAAGATTTCAAAGAGTCAATCTAGAACCAAACTATTTTTGCAAATAGTCTTGAAGAAATTTTTCTTTCATGTGCATGCTTTCATGTGTGAAAGGAAACCGTAACTTTTGTGAAATCATCTTGCTTTTCAAAAGTATGTTTCTGTTTAAGTGTGTGGCTTGCCCAGTTTAAAAACCATAATGGGAAAATTATTTAATGGCATGCAACCACACAGACTTCACAGACTGAGATTTTATTGTTTTGTGTGTCTGCATGAGATTTGTTTTGCATACTGCTAAATATCCGGAAAAATTTTAATAGCAATCCTGGTTTTCTCTATATTCAGCCATCAATGAGGCATTTTAACAGGTGTGGGAATAGACAAACGAAGGAAATGTAATCTTTCGTCTCTGAAGTGACTGAATCTTTCAAATGTCTCCCCTAGCAAGCAGTTCACACTCTTGGTGTTTTGCTCCTGATGCAAACAGCAAAGCTAACTGGTCACTTCCAGTGCTTCCTTTTGTGCAAGTCCAGGCTGACCCTGTTCAACTTATGTTCAAGCCATTTGTGCCGGTTTCTCTCTGGGGCTTAGAGTGTATTCAACAGATATGTGGGCCTCTGATTTATCGGTCACAAACAAAACCTAAAACTCTTCCAAGAGGATAAAACTCATCTTTGTTTCAGCTTGTGTTAGCAGGAAAAGATGTTTTAGGCTCATGGAGACTTTGGAGCTTATTTTGAACTCATTGCCTGGTGCCTTCAAGCAGCGGGATCAATATTTTGAGACTTTTTTTTCAAAGCCCCCTAATTCCGAATTGGTCTCAACAAGTGGAATTAAACTCTATTTGGAATTAGCAATT
Source organism: Redunca redunca (assembly GCA_006410935.1). Taxonomy (NCBI): domain Eukaryota; kingdom Metazoa; phylum Chordata; class Mammalia; order Artiodactyla; family Bovidae; genus Redunca; species Redunca redunca. The sequence continues at coordinate 571,268 of SJYQ01004412.1, forward strand.
CAAATCGTCAATATTTCTTTCAATATATGATTCAGAGTCAGTCATACCTGCCCATCAATGTATTCAGGTTTTGTTTGATGCACAGGTGTTTTAGTCATTTGTAAAAGCCTTGACTGTTTATGCTCATGAAAAGAGAATAAGCTCATTATAAAAAGAAGTCCAAACGTTATGAAATTGTTTGTAGAAAGTCAAGCTCTTGGAATATGGGTAGCCATTATTAACAGAGGAGTAGCAGGTATTCTACCAAAATGGTTTCGTGTTTACTAGCATGTATTACGGTACAGAGACTTTTTCCCCAGTAATCCCTTGACAATTATATAGCTCTTGAAACATACTAATCATACAATACACACTGTTTGGCACATTATGTTTATTATTAATAGCTCCTGGATATCTTTCCATGTTAGTACTTACAAAGTCTACTTCATTCTTTTCTTCGGCATTCCACAATACAAATATCCGATAACTCATTCAAACAAATCCATAATGATGGACACGGGTTGTTTCCAGCTTGGTTTTACTTGTTTGGTTATTTTGCCACAGCAGTGTCGCAGTGAATATCCTTTTAAACATATCTGTATACATTCAGAACACAGTATTTTAAGGCATTACAAAGAGATAAATAATTTTATTTTCATGCATGTATTTCATTCTGGTGGGCACTTCAGATTACCGTTATCAGTATACCAAACTTGTAATAAATAACATTTCAAAAATGTAATTCAGTATATTTAGTTCCAAAGAATAAGCATATTTTCTAAAATTTGAAAATATTGAGCTATGAGTGACCTTCCAATATATTCTTTTATGATTCATTGAATTATCATTAATAATAGTAATAATAATGTTTTCTTGAGCATTTTATAACTTCATTACAAACCACCTTCGCATAATTATCTCATCTGATTTCACATCAATGTGATGTGTGCAGCGCAGGTTTATAGGAGGAAATGGCGCAGACCTGGAATTTTTCACTGCCTGAAATAGTCATATAGTGTCAGTCCTTTGTTCTGATAGCTCAAGAAATCAAGGCCACTGTCATAATAAGTGTTATATCATAGTGTTAGTCACTCAGTCATGTCTGACTCTTTGCAGTCCCACGGACTGTAGCCCACCAGGCTCCTCTGTCCACGGGATTCTCCAGGCAAGAATACTGGAGTGGGTTGCCAAGATCCAGGGGATCTTCCTGACCCAAGGAAGGAACACAGGTATCCTGCATTGCAGGCAGATTCTTTACCATCTGAGCCACCAGGGAATACTGTTGCCTTAATGTGAAAAACCACTTATGTATCACTTCAATAACTGGTGTTGCTAATTTATCATCCAGCGTTCAGGCATTTTTATTTAATTGTCTGATATCCAGAGATTAGACTCACCAGGCATTGATTAGCGAAGTGCTCCAATAATTGCTACTCCAAAACCAAGAATTTAAAAGACATTTATGCAGCCGTTGTTAAAGATGGATGAGCCTCACTACTACTGTACCTCATTTGAAATTGGGAGAGCTGAGAGTAAAGGGAGAAAAGGAAAGTCTGCAGAATGCAGCAGCAATCAGACAGTGTTACTGAAACTTGGAAATTCTATTCTCCACTGATTATCACTTCTGTATGTTTACGACCCTTCCTTTATCCAGTATCTATCAGGATGGGCTTGCAGTAAACGGTGGCACTTTGGTTTCCCACACTCCTTGTGGGAGCAGGCTCCTCTGCAGGGAATGGAAGTCATTGCTGTGTTGCCTCCAGCTTTGGGAAAGGAAGCAATCTTGAATGGCTATTGTTGCAGTAGCTACAAATGTATGTGGCCTCATTAGTGCATCTATCCCCACCCTTAACAGAGCTGAGAACGTACTTCTGAACTTCCTCTCTTCCTACATCTACTGTAACATGCACAGGACCTCAAAAGCAGCTTCCAGGTCTGCAATCTCCTGAGATTGTGTCCACCCCAACCCCTGGTTGTTGAAAATGGCAGCATTTCTAACCAACCATGACTCTATAGACTGGCTGCTGGGATGAGCACGTACACGCTACTATATGGAGAACAGATAATCGTACATCTGGGTATAGCACAGGGAACTCTACCCAATACTCTGTAATAACCTATATGAGAAAAAAAATCTGAAAGAGAATAGATATATGTATAACAATCATTTTACTGTATAGCAGAAACTAACACAATGTTGTAAATCAACTATATTTCAATAAAGATTTTTTTAAAAATCACACTGCTGATAATGCTTTGAAATTCTACTGCTCTGTTCTCATCAGCACAATTGTAGGAAGTTGATCCGCCTCTATTTCATGTCCAACATTACTTTGTATTTCTCAACGTATACTTGACTGTCAAGTCAGGATGGTTTTCGGTTCATTGTCCCATGTGTAATACCTAGTTCATTTCCACTGTTCTGCCCAACCTTATGCTTTTTTCTTCTCTCCTACAAGTCTTTCTCCTCTCTTGCCTAACCGAATTCTAACTGATTGAAAATAAGCCCCTAACGTTCTGATAAATCCTTTCCTGCTATGATAAGAGAACCCACTGATGTCTGTACACAGAGAAACTCAACACCTATCTGCACATTCTGTCTTTCCTTTCCCAACCTGTGGTTGAAATATCAAGTTGGTACTTTGACACTCAAGCTCTTAAAATAGGAACTTGTTTATTGGATTGCAATAATCATATTAGATACCAAAGTACAGGGTATACCTTCCCATTTCCCCACCTCTGGGGCCTTCTCTCTGAACCAACTCAGGAGATACACCAATGGGCAAAGCTGGGTTTTCGTATAGACCTCTGGGCCTGCCGGAGGAGTCCCACCGAGAATCGGAGTCAGCTGCAGTCGATCCGTTTCTTACTCAATTAGTGTATGGGAATAGGGGACAGTTTCAAACTGACCAGTGGCAAATACCCTACCATTTTCTTATTGACTAACAAATTCCTCCTGTGTACACAAGAATGACCTCGTGGTCCTCATGGTGTTTATACAGCAGGTACCTCTGAACCCATTTCACCTACTCAGGGTATTTCATGCATGAATATTCCATGGCTAGTTAAAATTCCACTAATACTTTCTCATTCAGAATAATATCCTTTATCAGTCTAATAAAATGTCCTAATGAGGTGGATGAACCTAGAGCCTATTGTACAAAGTGAAATAGGTCAGAAAGAGGGAGACAAATGTTGTACATTAATGCATGTATGGAATCTAGAAAGACTGTGGATGAAGCTATTTTCAAGGCAGCAGTGGGGACGCAGATGGAGGGCACAGACTTGTGGACACGGCAGGGGAAGGAGAGAGTGGGGCGAATTGAGAGAGCAAGGAAACATGTCCATTACCATGTGTAAAAGAGATGGCCAGTGGGCATTCGCTGTGTGACACGGGAGCTCAACCCAGTGCTCTGTGACAACCTAAAGGGGTGGGATAGGGTAGGCTTGGGAGGGAGGAGCGAGAGGGAGGGGACACATGTATACCTGTATTCATGGTGACGTGATAGCATGGTGATAGCAGAAACCAGCACAATATTACAAATCAATTATCCTCCAATAAAAAATTTTTTTTTAATGTTTTCAAAGCAGAAAGTTAAAAAGTACAAGAAGTATGGCATATCGGGAGGGTGAGCATATCCTGTGATAATTTTATCTTGTATCTCCAGACTAGTCTTATGAACTACCTAATTTAAAATTTAAAGTCCTGTGTTACAAGTTAATTGTTTAATATATTGACCACAGACATTCTAACTAGATTATAAACTTCTCAAGGACAAGAATCATATCACCAATGACTCTGGTACCCCTCATAGCACTTAATATAACCCTGAGCATATTGAAATGTCCAATACATATTTGCTGAAGTCAATGTCATCTTTAGATTGGAGTGCTTAAATTCCAAATCAATGGGTATTAGGTGAGAGATGGTGAATCAGCTGGGGTCCTAGGGAAAAAAAATAAAATCACACTAGGTAGTTCAAATGAAGAGACTTTAATGAAAAGACTACTCAGAGATATACAGGCAAGGATGGAATTCTCTGGTGGCTAAGAATCTATGTGCCCAGTGCAAGGGGTACAGGTTTGACCCCTGGTCAGGGAACTAAGATCCCACATGGCATGGCCTAACAATAAAGACTTGAAAATTAAAGACAAACCAACAACAAAAAAACAATTATATATAGGCAAGGATAAGAAAAGAAATAAAGTGTGGTGAGGCACCTGCAGTCAGCTACAGAGAATGAGCCATTTTCTCCCTGGGATGAAGAAGCAAAGAAAGGAAGTAGAGTTAGCAGAACCTAGTGAGAAGCGGAGCTGGGAAAGAAAGGCCAGTCTGGCAGAAAATGTGACCGAGGAGTGATGAGCAAGAGGTGGGAAAAATGCAGTGGGAGGCAGGGAAAAATACCCCACTTTCCACCCTCAAATCTCCTATGTGTTCCAGCTCACAAGGAGTCATGGAAATATAGTCAGCAAATTTCAATTTGCTGGGCAGGGCAGAGAACAGCGGAGAAAGATTTGTGTGGCAAAGACTCTGGCAGGATTGGGAGGGCGTGGTTAGGAGGGCAGTCATGCTAAATAATCCCCATAGAAAGTTCTCATTATACGTGGAAATAGGAAAAAGTTTGAGTTATATGTAAAGAATAAGGGAAGCTGAGAAATCTGAAAATTACGTGGGGAAAAACTAAGTTCTGCTGTTAATTTTCTTCACTGGATCACTCTGAATACAATCTAAATAAGAGAATAAATACTCTGTTACATTCAAACTTTCAATTATAACGGTTTCAAGTCAAGCGATGCATGCATATATCCATCACTCATAGCAATGAATAAAATTCATTTGCCTAAATAACTGCCATCACACTCAAAAGTGGGGGATGTACTTACAAGCGCCTCTGGGATTTTTAGGGAGGTAGCTGTGAAGTAAAATAATAGAAGACAAATGATCCTCCTGTGTGGATGGATTATTATGAATAATATTAAACTGCTCTCTTTAAATTTATGAGTCACATTTGATCATTTTTTCCTTTTGTTTGGTGCCTACCCATGACCACATAGGGTTAATGAATATTTGCATAAATAGAATGATAGAACATTAAAGGTCTTGTAATCTGCAAACACTTAAACAGGCTCCCACAAGTCACCTGCCCTTGACCAAATAGTTGGTTGCAGCAGAACCAGCCTGGAATGCAGACTGTCAACATTCTAATCTGGCCATAGTTCAAGAAATGCTTGATTTGTAGGAAAGTGAAAGTGGAAAGTGAAGTCGCTCAGTCGTGCCCGACTCTTTGCTACCCTGTGGACCATAGCCCACCAGGCTCCTCCGTCCACGGGATTTTCCAGGCAAGAATACTGGAGTGGGTTGCCATTTCCTTCTCCAGGGGATCTTCCCAATCCAGGGGTCGAACCCAGGTCTCCCACATTGCAGGCAGATCCTTTAACCTCTGAGCCACTAAGAAATGCTTGATTTAGCTCCAATTAAATGGCAAAAGAAAGTAACGGTTAAGAGCAAAGGTTTGGAATTAGGTAGATTTGTGTTTAAATCCAGCTGGACTGTAGGCAAATAACAAATAAATTCCTGCTTAACTGCTGTTCCTTCTTCTATAAAGATGGGGTGAATATCCACCCCATCAGAGTTGTGGGTGGACTAAAAAAATATAAAATGTTCAGTACAATGTCTGGCATTAGTACCTGTCCAATAGATAAAAGCTACTCTACAGTAGCTTTCTTTGAAAATCAGTTGATAATTATTTATAGATGATGATCAATAAGAATTGGAGAAGTACTGTTCAGGGAACTCTAAACCAAGAAAAGAAACTTTAAGTCAATCAAAAGAAGTAAAGTGGAAAATAAGGGAAATTTCTTAATTGGAGTGGAAATGAATTCAACAGACAGTCCTAACAGTAAATGAACTAGCTTTCTTTTTTCTCCTTCATCTTTACTAAGGAAACATGCCCAAGACTCCCACTTAAAATTTTGTTTTATTAATAGGCTTTATTTTTTAAAGTCGTTTATTTTGGATTCACAGAGATTACTACTACTGGACCGACTGAAAAGTTGAAAATAATTGAAAAGCATAAAGCCCTGCACAGATACAAGGTTGTATTCTTATGAATAAATATTGAGGTGCCCGAGACCTAGTTAACACACCAAAAAGAAACGAATCAACAGAACTCGATCTACTTAGTTTTTAGAGAACATCAGGGTTAAATGGTGCAGCTGCGGGCAGAATTGTGTACCCTGCTCTGGCAAACTTTTCCAAGGACTGATGGATTGCCTATCTGAATTCTATCTAAATGAAGAATTGCAGGCATAGCTGTGGAAACTTATAGATACTATCACACCATACTGGGAAAACCAGTGGAACTGTAATGAAACGACAGGACCAATGAAAAGTGTATAAACAATCTACTGTGGAAAAGCTTGTAAGGGAAATTCACAAAGAAATATGATGAGGTCTTGAGTGAAGTAAAGACTACGGTGCCACCGACTCTGTGCGACCCCACAGAAGGATTTGAGGGAAACCTTATAATTATAAATCATATGCACAAGGGAAAACTAGTATGATTTGTAATTATAAGGTTTCCCTCAAATCCTTAAATGCAAAAACATTTCCTACTATCTAAGAAGAAATTTTGATGAGGCCAACATTGCATTGGCACTACTTTAAAAATAAAATAAGGATAGGGACCAGGTCTAAAATGAGTAAACAGCGTATGAATCAGTAAACATGTCTTAAGGTGGAAAAGCATAAACTGCAGGGTTTCAGAGATGCCTCTGTGCTGAGGAAAACCTGTTTGAAATTTGTCTAAGCAATCTGGAAGACACAATATCAGGTTCATAGATGATACTAAGTTCCTGCAAGTAGAAACTATAATAACTATGGAAGAAATGATAGGAAAAACCTAAGAGTTTGCATAAGCAGGCAGAAAGGAAGAAACTCTCATGCTATACACTTCACACCCAGGAGTGTTGACCCCCTTTTTAGAGGGGGAGGTCTCAGGCAGATGCTGATAGTTAAGGAAACATCATGGACTAGAGGAATGCTCCATAGAGCTACCGTCCCAGAGTTCACCCTGAAGCAGATACTGCGTGAAGGGTAGAGGTGGGCCACTTTCTCTCTGGCTCCAAACTGTGGGATGTTCTGTCCTTCCAGAGAAGTCTTCTTGAATGAGAAGTGCAGAAGAACAATGAAGAGAGATTTTCCCCTTAAGGAAAAATGTTTTGTGGAAGTTAAGCTAAAAACTGTAATAAGCACCCCACGTGTGTGTGCTCACTCAGTTGTGTCCGACTCTTTGCGACCCCATAGACTGTAGCCCTCCAGGCTCCTCTGTCCATGGGATTCTCCAGGCAAGAACACTGGAGTGGGTTGCCGTTCCCTTCTCCAGGGGATCTTCCTGATCCAGGCATCAAACCCACGTCCCTTGTGTCTCCTGCATAGGCAGGCGGATTCTTTACCACTAGCACCCCCTGGGAAGCCCAATGTGCTTTTAAGGTCTCAGTTAACTCATGCAGCAAACTTTGAGGTCAATTTTGAGATCTTCAAAATCCAACCTTTGTACAAGAAAAGACTCTCTTTAAATGCTAGGAGTTTACTCTGGCACCTGTGTGATAAATCCACATGTCAGTGACGAGCTGCAGACCAGTTTAAGGATGGAAAAGACTGCAGTGTAGCAGTTCAGAAGGATTTGGAGGTCACTGGGCAAAGTAGAAAACATTTTGTATTTGTATGTTAGATTCTCTGTTTTTGCTTTCCTTTTATACTTGATAAGATCACGGAGTTGGCCTAGTATGCCTCTGTGTAAAACTCTCAAAGGTCTTGGATGCTTTAAAGGAAAGGAATGCATTTTAGAAACAACTTTGAAGTCAGTTTCTCTAATTCTTACATAGTCTAATGTTGCTTTTCCATTTATACAGTTCCTCTTATGCGGCTGATTATAAAAGGAGTAGGAAGAATGCAATTAATTTTCATGCCAGTAAAAGAAGCAAAGAACTGACAGTTGTCTTTCATACCAAAAAAAAAAAAGGAATTTACTAAGCATTTGCAAGGTACCAGTGTTTTATACTTCATTTAATTATTACAGCTAGCTCTTAAGGTATTAGAAAATTGAGGCTCAGAGATATTTAGTAACTTATCTAGGCTATCTGGCAGGGCCAAGAAGACTCAAAGTCTGTTTGATTCTAAAGTCCATATTCTTAGTATCCATATATATAAACGCTGATATTCAAGTCCATATAGGATTGCAATTTGTATTAACACAGTAGAAGGAAGTTTAAAATACTTTCTCATCTTTAATCTTTAATATCTTTAATCTCTATCTTCAAAATCTTTTCATTTTATTTTATATTGCAGCTTACCCTGTTGGTAAAGTATCCACCATTAGAGATTATAAAACCTATTTTTCAACAAGGGACATACCACTGAATGTCATGACTATTCATGTGCTGGTTCTAGTGCTTTCAAACAAATTTGTTTTGTGGTGCCCTCTCTATTGCATTTTTGAGTAGGCTGTAAATCTTTTTAAAACCAATAAAAATATAATTTCAGAATGTTTTAAAAGCAATCTCTCATGTCACTGAATTCTCAAGTGATTTCTGCTTCTGCTTTCTTCTACATATAATGCAAAGAGGAGTCTGATGAAAATAATTTAATAGTTAAGTATAATATTTTTTTCTAATTACAAAAAGTAATATATGATGACTTAACTGAATTTAGAATATGTATAAAGCTATAAAGGCTTCCCAGATGGTGCTAGTGGTAAAGAATCCATCTGCCACTGCATAGACATGTGTTCAATCCCTGGGTCAGGAAGATCTCCTGGAGGAGGAAATGTCAACATGCTCCAAAATTCTTGCCTGGAAAATTCCCTGGACAGGGGAGCCTGGTGGGCTATAGTCCATGGGGTTACACAGAGCTGGACACAACTGAGTGACTTAGCACACACACAAATAAAGGTATGAAGAAAAAAGCATCCAGAATTCCACAGATAAAACATGATAAGCATCTAATGTTCTTCCTTTAAATATATATGAGAACAAACTGTGAATTGTGGATTATTTGGAAGGTGGTTGAAGAATTTAAAATAATTTAAAATTATATATATGTAGATTTAAAATATACATATATCTGTTTTGTATTGGAGAAGGCAATGGCACCCCACTCCAGTACTCTTGCCTGGAAAATGCCATGGGCAGAGGAGCCTGGTGGGCTGCAGTCCATGGGGTCGCTGAGAGTCGGACACGACTGAGCAACTTCACTTTCACTTTTCACTTTCATGCATTGGAGAAGGAAATGGCAACCCACTCCAGTGTTCTTGCCTGGAGAATCCCAGGGACGGGGGAGCCTGGTGGGCTGCCGTCTATGGGGTTGCAGAGTTGGACACGACTGAAGCGACTTAGCAGCAGCAGCAGCATTTTGTATACGTATATATTCATCTAAGATAGCCATTGAAATTTTCAAATACTTTCTCTAAAGTTAATTCCATTTCTCTATATGGTGACTATGAGATGTTATGACTTTAAGCAAAAATTTAGCCAGTTTGTCTAGATGAGAATTGAAAACACATTAATGTGATTTTTACACAGTAGAAAATTTGAATTTTTGCATGTTTTAATTTTATTTTTTTCTATTTACACAAATAACATATATGTAAATGTATAGTATAATGTGTAATATATAATATATAGTA
>SJYQ01004412.1:580969-734065 GCA_006410935.1 Redunca redunca
TATGTAATATGTAGCAAATACAAATCAAATGACACATAAAGAGGTTAAAAATAGCTAATATTTGTTGAGTGCTTTCTATATGCTGGGCACTATTCTAAGGGTTTTGTTTATATTAACTCATTTAATCCTCACAATCATGCTATAAAGTAGGGACTATTATTTAATGCCTTTATTTTACAAATGAGAATTTGGGCATCAAGAGGCTAAGTAATTTGCTTGAAGTCTTGGTTTACTAGGAAAACAATCATGGCAAACGGCATGGTTTTAATTTGTTCCTTGAGTTTTCTCATGAGAAAACGAAGCTGATGAATTAGAGCCTTGCCATGCATATATTATAACTTTGTTTCAGGAAAGAAAATGATCAAGTTCCACGTGATGCTCTTTAGACGAAGAAGGTAAAGAGGGAGGGTGGATGCATGCCTAGGAGAGTCTGGATCTGAACCTTGGGACTCAGGAAAGGTACTGGGTCCCTAGGGCATGCAGCTGCTAAACAACAGAGCTGCGATTCAAACTCAGGCAGGATATTCCCAGAGTCCACACTGAACCATTCCCTGAATTGCCTCTACAAAGTATAAAGAAGAAAGCTATTAAGAAGAAAGCCAGGATTAATTAACTCATTGACTGAATAATTGGATCAATCTCGAGTCCCTCTCTCCTCCCCAGAGATTGGGGATGATATCACCTGGCTCAAAGCCCCAGCCCTCTAATTATAAGGTTGGTTTTTCTGGCATGACAAGTTCCTGTCCCAAGTCATTACATTAGCAAAAAACTCAGGTATAGTCCAAAATATCCACCATGAATATCAAAGACACTTCTATGCCTTGGGAAATTCCAAGGATTTAGAGTTTACCTCCTAGAAACCAGAAATAAAAATGTCAGCCAAAATCCTTTATTATATAATACCACCCCTCTTAGCATATCACTGCAGGCTGTCAAACTGCTTAGCTGCAGCATGGAATCAGCTCCTCAGCAATAGAGTGTCCCACAGCTCGTGGCTCGGCCCCATTTGTTTCTGTGTTGTCCTGTGGGACAAGGGACATGAGGAGCTGACAGCTTTGCAGTGACAATGAGTGACATCAGAGGAGAGGAGGAGCTTTCTGAAGGAGGAGTGTAGAGAAGCTAATGGTGGAGGATGACTTCGGCGTGAGCTCAGACTCGAGTAGCCATGAAATCGTTGAGTAAAAAATCACGAGTCTTACATCCACACTCCTACCTGATATTTAATATAAGCATCATCCCCAATTGGTCAAATAGCCAGGCTGCACTATAATAGACATGGTGAGGAAGGGTAAGCCAATTATTCTTGGGGCAACCAATTTTACTGATATAAATCTGATTGTTTTTTAAACTATTTCTCATAGTGAGCCAACATTTACCTTTTAAGAAATCTTTCCATTGATTTTTTTTACTACCTCATGGAACACAGTTTTGGGTAGGCTGCGTAGCATGTGGGTTCCTCGTTCCAAGATCAGGGATGGGACCCATACCTCTTAAGTGGAAGACCATAGTCCCAGCCACTGGACAGCCAAGGAATTCCATCCTATGGAACACACATTCACACAGCCATCACCTAGTGTTTGGGACAGACATGCTATGAAGTCAGCCCTCATGTCTCTCCTTGGTTTTGCCTCCCGAAAATTAAACATCTGCCTTCACCCACACCTCAGGGGGCCTTGTCTTAGTTCTCGCCACCTTTAATATATGGCTGTCCCATCAGCGTCTTTCCCAAAATAGAAAATCCAGATATTGTTGCCTTAATGAAGAGGATAATGAAATCACTATTGCCAATAAAACAATTCAATTTCTCCTCTTTCTATAAATATGTTTTTGAATTTAGAATCTTTTTCAAAAAAGGATGTGAAGGAAATAGGAAAATGAAATGTACATTAATATCTTATCTATCCTTCTGTTATGTTTTAACATATTTGTGTGTTTTAAATAATACTTTAAAATAACTTTTTTCTGTTTTGTATTATGAAAATAATATGTATTAGTGGTAAAAATTCAAACAATACTAAGAGTAACAGGGAAAAAATTTTTCAAATTCCTCTTACTCTCAAACTTTAATCCCACTTCTTAAAGCACAGTTTAGTTTACTGTATTCATCCAGAATGTTCTTATATTGGGCATCTTTCCTTACCAACATTCTGGATTTATCTTATTCTTTTTAATAGCTGCATAGTACTTTATTACATGGTTATACCATCTTTTGGGCTTCCCTTGTAGCTCAGTCAGTAAAGAATCTGCATGCAGTGCAGGAGACCCAGGTTCGATCCCTGGGTTGGGAAGATCCCCCGGAGAAGGAAATGGCAACCCACTCCAGTATCCTTGCCTGGAAAATCTCATGGACAGAGGAGCCTGGTGGACTGCAGTCCATGGGGTCGTAAAGAGTCGGGCATGACTGAGTGACTAACACTTTACACTTTACTACCATCTTTTATTTACCAGTCCCCTTTGATGGACATAGATGTTGTTTCCTCTCCTTTTTTAATTTTATAGCAATACAATAAATTTTGTGTTTCTTTGAACACACGAGAAAGCACATCTGTAGGATAATTTCTTTGAAGTAGACCTGCTATGTCAAAATTTATGTGTCTTCAAGGGTATACCAATTTACACTCCTGCTTATAGTGTGTGGTAGTACAGTAGACTCCTGAACAACGGGGGTTTGAGATGCACAGTCCACTTAACACACGGGCTTCTATAGTACTATGTGATTGGTGGTTGGTTGAGTGGGAGGGGCAGGGGTGGTGACTGTTAAAGTTGTTTTCAGATTTTCCACTGGGTGGAGATCTGGTGCCCATAACCTTCTTATTGCTCAAAGACCAACTGTACTTGTTTTTCCATATGCCAAACTTTAAAATAATTGCTAATCTAAAAGCTGACAAATGGACTGTGGTTTGGGCTGGATACCTTCTGTTTGCCCCTCCGGATGCAGCTTGCGCTCTTCTCCCAGCTCTCTGCTGTAGACAGATACTGTACGGATGACATCACTGGATTCCTGCACCCTCTCCCTTCCTCTATGTCAGATTTAGAAAACAGGGGCATCAGTTGAAGATGGGGTACAGATGGGCAAGAGGTATTTACTGATGAAGTTAACATATTTATTTCCTGGGCTCTCTCCTTGTGGGGTCTCTGCAGACTGGCTGGGGCCCTTAAGGTCAAGGACACAGCTTCTGTCCACACAAATCTGTCTCCATTTTCTTGTCCTTTCAGGCACAGAAGGCTGGTCTGCCCTGGTTTTCCTATATCCTGCTCTACCTTTTTAAGTGGTGGTTTGGTGGTTTAGTCGTTAAGTCGTGTCCGACTCTTGCGACCCCATGGACTATAGCCCGCCAGGCTCCTCTATCCATGGGATTTTCCAGGCAAGAATACTGGAGTGGATTATCATTTCCTTCTCCAGGGGATCTTCCTAACCCAGGAATCGAACCTGGGTCTCCTGCATTGCAGGCAGATTCTTTACCGACTGAGCTATGAGGGAAGCCCCAAAGCATGCTTTGAAGCACCTCATTTGAATGTTCTGTTTCCTGCCAGCTCTTGTTCCTGAAAGCTTGACCTAGAGAGATTCCCCAGGGTGTTTAGGAGGTATCTTGTAAGAGAGGCAATTTGAACATACACCTGAATGAGGAGAAGGAGGATGAAGATCTTAGGCTTATGTGTTCCAGGTGGAAAAGGTCCTGCTTTTGGAACAAGCTTGTCATAGTTGGAGAGCATCAGGAACACCAGAGTGGCTTTGGGTCATCAGGCAAGTATATGGTTTGTTTGTCTAAGAGCCATTGCCTCTTCCTCCTTTCTGAGACAGCTCTAATTTTGTTCAGACATCATGGGAAGATTCAAGGGATGAACTACCATTTGTCTAAGTGAATCATGAAAATTCTGTCCCAAAGTGTCTGATTGATTTAGGAATGGGCCTGTAACCCAGTTCTGGCCAATGAGACGTGAGAGGGAGTTTTCTAGGGCCCTCTTGAGAATTTTTCTCCCTGGTAAAAAAGCAGACATAAAGGAGAAAATTCCTACCTCTTTCTCCCCTTTTCTGCTTTGGATGCCTTTTTGTGAGAATATGATGCCCGGAAATGTATAGTCTTTTGACAACCACGAGACGAAGGGCCAGGATCAAAAACCACATAAGAAAGTAGAAGAGTGAAACGTTGGAAATGAACCTGGACCCTAATGACATATTGGACTTTCCAAGCCAACTGTAGGATCACCTCCCTTCAGACTCCCTGTTAAGTAAATAAACTAGTGAAAATCAATCTGAGCTTGAGTCACCATTAGATGGAGTTTCTGTTCCTTGTAGTTGACACACCAACTCACAGAGTAGCAAGGGAGAGGGTGACGAAAGGTAACCTATGTAAGAGTGGTGGGCAGGGGTCCGCCACAATGTCACTTAGGCCAAGGCATGGAATTTGGATTTTATTCCAAAGGCAAGAGATTTCTGCCGATGACTCAGTGCACGCTGCTGCTGCTGCTAAGTCGCTTCAGTCGTGTCCAACTCTGTGTGACCCCATAGACGGCAGCCTACCAGGCTCTGCCGTCCATGGGATTTTCCAGGCAAGAGTACTGGAGTGGGGTGCCATTGCCTTCTCTGGACTCAGTGCATACAGGCATATAATAAAGATTTATCCAGCTATCTCTCCATATCATTATACATATTTATCATGTATATGATAAGAATATTATTTAGTATTAAAATAATAGGTATTGGCTAAAAATATATTTTCCATTTTAATTTTTATAGAAATTACTATTTAGAACAAGATAAAAAGAAATAAAAAGTCTCACAAGTGACTTATGAACTATCTTGACGGAAATTCCCAAATGTTGAGAACTTACTAATGTCTGATCTTTTATGCTTGGAAGAACTTTCAACAGTTTCTAGGTATTGCTTCGGTCTGCTTTAGCCACATCAGGGTCTTTACCAATTATGTTCTTCTTCAGAGAGTTTGCAACTGCCACCTCAAACCCTTATCTCTCTTTGAAAGAGCCCCCAGTTTTTCCCTTTGTTTTGTCTCTTTGAAAAGAAGGCAACTTCATTTAAGCATGGCTGTCCTAGATGCCATGGATGGTGTTTTTCTCCTAGTTGGCACCAAAAACATCACAGAATAAGGTAGATCATTTAAAACATTTTCCTCATGGTTGTCGTGCTCCTCCATTCAGCAGGAAGATAATTGGTTACCATGGCAACAGCTTCCACAGCATTCCATTCCAAGGAACCGAACAGGTAGAGCAGAAGTCTTCCGTTTGTTCTTTGCCCTAGCTCTCTGCAGATCTGCATATTTTTGTAACTTGTACTCTGACTACTGTTTAGAACAATCAATCAGCTGACCAAACAAACAACCTAGAGTTACGCCAGGTAATTTTTTCAAAGGCACCATATCCCCTTCTCTTCTGAGTATTTTAAAAATTTACATAAACCGTTGTACAATGATTTTTATAACAGCACCAATTAAAACCTTTCTGGTTTGTTCTTTCACCTGTCTGGTATTTTAGTTGTACCTCTTTAACCATGTTTAGAAAATAATGAATTTACAGTAAAAATTACAGCAGGACATAGTTCTATGAGATCATTTCCCATGGGCTTAACATCATGTCTTTCCTAAGGATAATTCACTGACTCTCCTTCCTTCATCACTCCCAAAGCCTCTTATAAAATAGCGCTGATGCTCAGAAGAGTAAAAACTGTCCTCAAGCCACTGCCTTCGAGATCCCAAACACTTAGATCTTCCCCCTTAAGACTGTTAACTACCTTGTTTCTATTCAGAACCTTATTGATAATAGTAAAGAAAGAAAAGAAAGTAAGGAAGTGAAGTCGCTCAGTCGTGTCTGACTCTTTGCGACCCTATGGACTGCAGCCCACCAGGCTCCTCCATCTTGCCTGGGATTCTCCAGGCAAGAATACTGGAGTGGATTGCCATTTCCTTCTCCAGGGGATCTTCCCGACCTAGGGATTGAACCCAGGTCTCCCACATTGCAGGCAGACGCTTTAACCTCTGAGCCACCAGGGTTTTAAACAGTTCAAACAAATTACTGGCACACAGCACCTNTTGCCCTTGAGTAGCCAAAGCAAAAATCTATAGAATTGACTTACTGGGGGCATTAAAACAAAAATCTGAAAGTCTTAGGGACTCCACAGTGCCCTGCACTTAGTTGGAAATCAGAGCCTGAATAGGAAACAGCTTTTTGTTGAAAGAACTTGTTCACTTTCTCTGTTTTTTGGCTTTTAGGGTTAGCTCTTCAGTTTGTGTTAAATGCCAGGTCTACACCTTCTTTCAGATCCAAAGTCAAAAAAGAGTGCATTTTTCAACCTTTTATTAACCCTTTACACAATAACTTGATAAAATGCTTGTGATTTTTCCTAATTTAAGCCAGATATCTGTAATATATTAATAGAGTAATGATCTGGTTTGTTTCATTGATAGATTTTTTTTCAATGCTTTTTGTCAAAGGGGAACTTCCAGAATTTTCTTTCTTTCTTTTTTTTTATGGTTGAATAAACACATCTGAAGTGTAGTTAAAGGACAGAGATTGAAAAGTTCACAGTTTAGGGGTGTGCATATCTAAACTTTGGTTCTTAAAATGTTCAGAGGGAAGTTCTTAATAGTACTGCCCTTTTTGTTGGAGTTAAAACTTGAAGTTTATTAACTTGAATAAGTTTGAAAATGTTAAGAATGTGTGTGGTAGGAATCCTTCATCAGGAATTGATGAGAAAGAGCAATACTTGTTTGTAAAACTTCAATGGCAAAGTGATGAGCATATATATAACTTGCATGATTTGGGATACTAAGAGCGATTAAAATACCTCATTCTATTTATAGTGCTGCTATTAGTAGCTTGGTGATCTGAGGCAGATTGCTTGACCTTTGTGGACTCTTGTTTTTTAATCTGTAAAATGAAAGTCTTAGGTGAGTTTTACATTTTTTTTCCAGTCTGTAAAAATGAATTATTTCTTTCTCCTCTATTTTCGTAATTGCTGGTTTGTTTCTTGAAGCAAATCTCTCAGATGGAGAGATTGCCTTCTCTAAGCAGTTAAGCATGTAAGCTGGAAAATAATGGCATTTGAAAAATGTTTTGATGAATTGTACCAATTTTAATAAGAGAAAATATTGAAAAATACTACTGTTCAGAACCTTTGAAATATGGCTTCCCTTGAGAGTCTGCAGCCCTTCTGTTTAAAACGTTTCAGAGAAGAAAAATCAAGTGGCAGTTTTTCATGCTGAAGGCTGAGTTCTCTGTAGGCTGTGGAGTGGTAGCATCGTGAAAGAAAATCAGTTTTCCATAACCTTTAAGCTGCATGAATGTCCATGGTTTTACTAAGGGAAGCTTGAGAGGAACTTAATACAAAGAACACTGGTCTTTAAAGCATGAAAATAAGTCCCACACATTTAACATACTAAAGTGTAATAAAATATATTTATAAACTAGCATATTTGTTCTTAATAAATTCTTAAAAGTTGACTGGAGAGGCAAAGGAACAAATATTTATGGCATAATTTTTCTGCAAGTCTGTATCTGGGGCTATGACCCTTTCTCATTAACAGTGACTTGTTTCATCTGAGTTGTTGAGAGAAGGCATTTGTGGAAGCTTCCACACTTGGTCCGTGTTTGTACCTAATAAGTATGGAATAAACATAGCCTCCTGCACCTACTTAAACCAAAAGGAAACAGAGCTTTAAATGGCCTTCAAAGTTTTACCTAGGCAATCCTAAAGTACTTATTCTGACTGGTATCTAAAACTTTAATACTGTGGATGAAGAGTTTCACATTTTATGAATATATTTTTTGACTAAGGTCATAATAGTTTACCTTTGCTTTAATTTTGGATATAATTGCAAGTCTAGGGGCAAAATTGAAACAAAAGGAATGATTTTTACAAGAAAATGAGTGATTAGTTCAGGCAGAAAAACAAATCTAATGCTCTTGTAATAGGAGTTGATGAACTATGGTGGAAATGGAAAAGAACAGCTGAAACTGACAGTTGGCAGAATCTGTCAAAGTGTCTTGGATGCTGCCTGAACTGTTTTAATTACAGTGAAGACAGTTGAAGGATTGGTTTGTGAAACAGGTGTATCAAAACCCCTAAAAACGAGAGCGTGTATGTTAGGTAAAGTCTTGGAAAAGCCTCCAAGCCCCAGCGATGAGTCCCTGTTAAGTATGACCCCCAGTCCTCCATGTAGTATCTCCTAAGGAGAGCAGTGAGTCAGGAGCTATTTTGGAATGATTAGGGTAGGCAACAGAGATCATAAAATTTCGATGAGGTATTTCATGCTACCTTTTGTTTTGCTTAGCTCATATTGCCAGCTTTTTGACCTCAACAAGGGAGAATCCCCTCCCCTGTCTTATTAAGAGTGAGTTATTTTTAAAATGTGATTTTCCCCTGCCAATGAGGTTGATAACACTGTTTCTGACTTAACTCACCTGTGGGTGGATGCCTGGAGAAACCCTCTGCTCTGCCTTCCCCAGATAACTTCCTGAAACATGGAAGTGGGTGCTGCCACATTGCAATCTGAACCTTCTTTTCTGGGAGTGAAGCAGACATCTCTTTCTGTCTCAGGCTACTGGGTGCTGCTCTCTGGGAACTGTAGCTAAGATCCAGAAGTCTCAATCCAGCACCGCAATCTGAATGGGCTTTGTTGCAAGGGCAACCACTCATTTCTAATGTCAGAGAAGTTAGATGGAAGTCTTAATTATTTGTTCATTTTACCTGTTTTGAACCTCTATCATGTGCCATATGGAGCAGCTCAGTGCTGCTGATACATAGACTAGTAAAATGTGCTCCTTCCTTTAGAGAGTTTATTGTTTAGAAGTTGGGTCAACAGTCAAGCCTAAAATTAATAAGTACAGTGGAATGCGTAAGGGGCTGAATCGTAGGTATCATAGAGACACAAAGTAAGTGTGCGTATGGCATCAACTGCTGAGGGAAGCATAAAAAAGCTTTTGTGGAGGAGGTAATCCATATTAAATAATGAGAACTGGGCACAGGTGAGCCTCGTAGACAAGTAGCCTTCAAGGCAGAGGGAGCGGTGTGGTTGACAACATTAAGACAGTTCAGTTCAGTCACTTAGTTGTGTCCGACTCTTTGCAACCCTGTGGACTGCAGCACGCCAGGCTTCCCCATCCATCACCAACTCCCAGAGCTTACTCAAACTCACGTCCATCGAGTCGGTGATGCCATCCAGCCATCTCATCCTCTGTCGTCCCCTTCTTCTACCACCTTCAATCTTTCCCAGCATCAGGGTCTTTTCCAGTGAGTCAGCTCTTCGCATCAGGTGGCCAAAGGATTGGAGTTTTGGCTCCAGCAGTAGTCCTTCCAATGAATATTATTCAGGACTGATTTCCTTTAGGATTGACTGGTTGAATCTCCTTGCTGTCTGAGGTGCTCTCAAAAGTCTTCTCCAGCACCACAGTTCAAAAGCATCAATTCTTTGGCAATCCGCTTTCTTTATAGTCCAACTCTCATATCCATACATGACTTTTGGAAAAACCATAGCTTTGACTAGACGGGCCTTTGTTGGCAATGTAATGTCTCTGCTTTTTAATATGCTGTCTAGTTTGGTCATAGTTTTTCTTCCAAGAAGCAAGCATCTTAATTTCATGGCTCAAACGGACTTTCAAGAGTCAAACAGACTCTTGCAGGTCACAAATAAAACCTTGTGCACACCAGGACCCAGGAGAAGGGAGCAGTGACCCCACAAGGGACTGACCTAGACTTGCCTCTGGGTGTCCAGGAATTAAGACAAGGAACTGCAAAATAACTTGACTTGGTGAACTTGGCTTTATGGGGTACAGCAAGAGACAGGCCCAGAGTCTTAAACACAGGGCTCAGGTTAGAAGGCTTTGTGGACCAAACAAAAGTTGGTCTGTTTCAGGCTTTTTTGAACAGTGACCAGTTATAGTAAGATAATACATTTTTATCTTACAACCTAGTGCACACATATGTAAATGATAAAATATCATGAAAAAACACCCTTTGTGTGATGCACTCTGGTATTTTCTATTCTAAGAAAGCACAATGTTGAAATGCAATAAATTGAGTTAACATCCCAGGACTAGCAATGGTATTTTGAAAAACACTGCTCTTAGCTCTGGGAACCACTGGAGTGTTTTAAGAAAAATAGTTACGTGAAGGGTCAGGGAAGTAGGTTGAGAAAACAGTTTTAAATATTTAAATTTTGGCTTTGTACATTGCATCCTGTGAAAACACGAAACTTGGACAATGAAGCATGACTTGGTAGGGGCAGTAGATAGGTAGCCAGGCCTGGAAAATTCCAGGGTGTTAGGAGAGGAGGGATGGTGTTGTGTTGTGTGTGGTTGTCTGAGTAGGACCTTTTTTTTAAGGACCAGTGAATTTTATGTGCAGAGGTCAAAATGCAGGAAGCAACATGGTATGTTCCTAGCAGAGCCACACATTCAGAAGGGCCATGAAATAGTGAATTTAGGAGTTTAAAAAGGACTTTCTTGCTGGCGTACAAATTGCATGGAGATAAAGAGAATGTTTTGGAATTCCCCAGAAGTAAATTAAAGGGTACATGGAGTTGCTGGTAAGATTTGCCTTGTATGCTAAAAAGTTATTTGACTTGTGATTAAACAGAATGGTAATTTTATATATATCGACCTACTGGGAGGCTATCCACTGTAAGAAGAGTAGAAGAGTCTGCATGTTTTGAGAATGGGTCCTCCCCCCCCCCTTTATTGCAATATAATGGACAAGTAACATTGTATTATCCTGAGATGTACAGCATAACAGTGATCATATGGGAGCCTGCGTCTGTGTTGTGAAATGACCACAGTCCAGCTAACATCCATCCCCTCATATTGTTAAAGCCTGTTTTTCTTGTAATGAGAACTTTCATGAGAATAGGTTTATTTTTTAAGATATTAATGGAGTAATTGAGCCCTCACTCTTAATTGAAATTTGAAAGAACTCCTTTTGTGTCTTGGGGTTTTTCCAGGTAGCGTGTTACACATGAACGAGGTCACTCTTGCTGTTTCTTTTACCCTAATCTCTAACCTCCTGTTCCACATAGTAAGGGCTTTTAACTGGCTCCTTTTTGTTCTTATTTCCTTTTATTCTTGCGGCTCCATCCCCCTTTCCCTTGGCCTAGTGATGCAGGCACAGATAATAGCCGTGGACCCTCAGGGCTTTCCTCCAGGGCCTCCAGACACTTCCTCACTTCCAGGCAGTGGAAAAAATGTCAGTCTGTTCCACCTCCAATCCTACCATCTCCTTAACTTTGCTTCTGCAATTTCCTTCCTGCTTCCCAGCTTCTCTTTCCTTCAGTATCGGGGTTGATGATGCTTATCTGAGCACCGCCCTCCCCCTGCCCCCGCACCCCGCCCCGCGATTTGGAGGAGGAAGAGAAATTTTCTTTTCCAGTTTCCTGGTGAGGGGCTGGTTAGGACATCCACTCCCAGCTGACAGGTGACAGGACCTCTGTATGGCATAGCAAATTGTGTTATCATGCCAAAATGTAGGACATGATTACTTAAACTTAGAAATAGGATATATAATGTCTTGTCAAAAACTAGATCCTAGAGATTTAAAATGAAAATAAAAACTTTTTGAATAGTTACATTTTCAGCAGAGTACAGAACTGAATTAGAGTAGGAGTATCAAGATTATGGTACTTGAGTACTTGCACGAAGCTGTTAAGAGTATCAACAAGCCAAGCTTGGTTACTTTACATATATATGGAAATTGACTTTTGAGGGGAGCAAATGTTAGAGCTGGGATCATTTAGGAGACAGAGTGTGGAAGATGATGTATTTGGCGTTTTCTTTTTTTGAGGAATTTCCTGGTGGCTCAGATGGTAAAGAGTCTGCCTGCAATGCGGGAGAGCCTGGAGAGGGAAATGGCAACCCACTCCAGTATTCTTGTCTGGAGAATCCCGTGGACAGAGGAGCCTGGCAGGCTACAGTCCATGCAATCACAAAGAGTCAGACACTAGTGAGAGACTACTGACTGGGTGGCATGTTAGGATGTGATTATGTAACTAATAAACCTGGGGACCCTGCCTTCCCTCCTCAAGCCCGTTGAATGGGCTCATTGAATGGAAAGTCTCCCTTTGACTTCCTTGGTCTTTACCCTTTGGACCCTTACAGCCACGTGTCTTGGTAGCTCATCCATCTGCTGGGGTTTGTCTGATGTTTCTCTGTACATCTGAAACCAACAAAACACTGGAAATCAACTGTGCTTCAGTTAAAAAACAAGGAATCACAAACATCACCCCCCCTCCCAAAAAAGCCCAACAAGGTGTCTCATTTTTGATTAGTTACATTATATAGACATTAATCCTTTTAGAAAATATCCTTATTGAACCTCTTTTTATGTCTTTCACTTGTAATTTTCTTTTCTTTTTCTTGGCTCTAGAATAGAATTACTAAACTTTCACAGCCAACTTGCAAACCTATCATGGACAAGTAAGTGTATACACTAAAAAAATCCTTTTCAAAATATAAATGTATAAAGAGTGTGTTTAGGGGAATCTCTTAATTTTGGTTCAGATGTATTTAATAATTTTGAAGTGAAGGCACAGTATAAATCTGACTAGTGTGACTTTTTAGGGTTTTGGAGAATCATGAAAGCGCAATTAGGATAATTACCTTGTTCATGGCAGTTAAGGGGTTGACAGAAGTGTCTTTATACATAGTTGTAAACTGAGTTTAAGTGGTTAAATGTTTCAGATGAAAAGGTGGTCAAGCCTCAAAAGGTCCAACATTGCTACTGCCATGTGTCTGTTTTTCCAAACTTATGATGTTTAGTTGAAATATTTATTTGTAGTTAATCCATGGTTTTGTTTTGTCATTTTTGATTAATCAGACGCACTGGATGGAAGAGTAGGGAAAGTGAGTTCCAAATATTTAAGTGTTTGCTGATATAATTTTTAATGCCTGAATATAAGACATTTTAGATAGCTTTATTTCTCGGGCTCTGTTTAGTTGAGTGAAATGTGCAGTTTCTATTTGTGTTGCATATTTGTATTGACCCCTGGCTTAGACAATAAAGTGACCCTGTAGTATACAAGATTCATTATGTTTGTGGAATGATTGAGATTTTCCTAGAAATCAAAAGTACTTCTCTGTTAAGGGTTGAAAAGTTGAGTACTTTTTAAGATGGTATAGGTTTCATGCTCATTCAGTACCTTCATTTCAGAAGAATCCATGTGGTAAGGCAGTATTTATATTCATGTTAGCCCATCTATGAGAATTGAGATGAAGTTTCTGAATCTTACTTAATGGGCATTTCAAGAGTAGGTAAAACTTTTTAAAGGCTAATCATTAGGTGGTCTTTAACGTGTAAATACAATCATATAGAACTGAATCTTTGAGGTTAAAATGTTAATTTTTACAACATCTCTCTCTATATACTATAAAATTAGGACATCCATTATCACTCCGTTAAAAGAGACATTTATCAGTGAACTTGTGCTCTTAATTACAGTTTGATTTTCCTTTCTTCATTGTAAGTCTAACACTATTGGTCATTTCTGTGCTCCCTAATGTCTGATAAAAAAAGATGAAATTGATGAGAATCGGTGCTGCTTGTTTTAAGCAGTATTCTTTAGGGAAGAGATTGAAATTAATCACATGTATGTGTTATATTTTATTGTGTGGTTTGTCATTACCCTCCACTTGTATTTTTTATTGATTTCTTTCTTTTTTCTTTTTAAAGGTTTTTAACAATTTCATTTCCCTGGTAGGTATAATTTAGAATTAATTTTACAGGGACAAGTATAATTAAGAATTACTTTTACAGGCACAAAACTGAAATTGCTTTTTCATCACTTTGCAAAGAGAAAAAACCAAAGTATTCTTTCTTGTGAGGTTTCTTACCCCCCAGTGACTAATTGTGAGCCCAATATGGCTTTGGTGTAGCTAAAAAAATTTCAAATATGTAAAACAAACATTTGACTTAGGATCTGGATTTCATTTACACGTAACTCTCTTTTCTCTTTAATGGTAAGCTACTGGCAGATGGCAAAAAGTCAGTTTTCTTTTTTGTATCAAAAAATAAAATTCTAAAATCCAAAAAATTAGCAGTCTACTCAATACTTCGTAGTACAGTTTACTCTTGTACTTCCTCTCACTTTTGAAAAATCGCTTTAATCCTTTAACACCTAATATTAGCTTTAAAAAAAATTGCTTTGCTTCTTGGACATTTTTTTTTAATGTTCTTTCATAAAACATGAAGCTCTTCCATGTTACCTTTGAAAAGAGTTGGCACCAGTTCCTCAAGGCAGAGCAGTTTTAAGAACCGAGGACTTTTTATAAAATTACTGAACAAGAGTTCGACAGAAATTAAACACCTATCAAAGCAGCTTTTGCTCCTTTGTGAGGTTGTTTTAAATCATGTTAGTTATGTCACGTCTAATGCATATCCGGGTGCACAAGGTCACGTGCCACAGGGTCCAGAGGGCTGAGAAGAGAATGTTCTTGACTGCCACCCCATCTGTAGAAGGACTTGCTCCTCTTTTGTCCCTGTCTTTAGTAGGAGTGTGGTTCTCCTGGGTTCCCTTACCCTACTGCTCTCCACCTGGGTGCCCTTTCCCAGTAAAATCTCTTGCTTCATCAGCACATGTGTCTCCTCCGATAATTCATTTCCGAGTGTTAGACAAGAGCCCAGTTTCGGGCCCTGGAAGGGGTCCCTCTTCCTGCAACAAATGGTGACTCTGGCGGGGACTCTTCTTCGCTGAGACTGACATGCTGACCACTCGGGGTACTCAGGGGCCAGCTTGCCTGCCAATGGACCAGACCCAGCGGCTGCACCTGGGACCCTTTTGTCCCCGGTCTCCTCCTGACGCAGACAACTGGCCAGAGTGCAGAGACTTTACTGACCTCTCTCCCCTTCCCTCTGTCTCTCCTCTCCTTAACCTTTCCTTTCCTTCCCTGTTTTTCTAGTCCCCTGGTCCTGGACGCAGGAATCTGATCGAAGGGCCCTCAGCCTGAGCTGAGGATTGGAGACTGATCACCTCCTCTTGGGAAAGAGCTCAAATTCTGGTAGGGCCGAGTTCCAGTCCTCCCTTCTCTGGAGGCCCAGGGAAAAGTCCCGTAACGCGTGGGTATCTGTAGGTGGCAGGAGACGTCTGTAGGGCACCCCTTTTGCTCCCCTCTCCCGCCTCCTCCCCCTTCTTCTTTCAACCTGGCTTCCTTTCCTCCCTTGAAATCTTTGATGTTAGTACTTGGATCTGAAGTTCTGTGTCTCTATAGGAGGTTTTCTGAGAGACTGTATTCTTGTATTTAAGGGCTTCCCTGGTGGAGCCGAGGTTAAGCATCTGCCTGCAATATGGGAGACCTGGGTTGGATCCCTGGGTGGAGAAGATTCCCCTGGAGAAGGAAATGGCAACCCACTCCAGTATTCTTACCTGGAGAATCCCATGGACGGAGGAGCATGGTGGGCTACAGTCCACGGGTTACAAAGAGTCGGACACGACTGAGCGGCTTCACTTTCACTTTCACTTTAGTAGGAGGGTGGTGATAGCCATAACCCAAGTTCGTGTCTCTCTGGGTATTGTGCATTGCATTTCCTAACCACCTGCTGCTACTAAGTCGCTTCAGTCGTGTCCGACTCTGCAACCCCATAGACGGCAGCCCACCAGGCTCTGCTGTCCCTGAGACTCTCCAGGCAAGAACTCTGGAGTGGGTTGCCATGTCCTTCTCCAATGCATGAAAGTGAAAGTGAAGTCGCTCAGTCGTTTCCGACTCTTAGCGACCCCATGGACTGCAGCCCACCAGGCTCCTCCGCGCATGGGATTTTCCAGGCAAGAGTACTAGAGTGGGGTGCCACTGCCTTCTCCGTCCTAACCACCTAGATCATAGCAAAGCACACATGTACAGTGTAAGTTGAGAGGTTTTGGGGAATTAGACCCCACTTTTAGTGTGCAGAAAATCCTGATTCCTAGCAGGTGGGTATAAGCTGTATGTACCAGTTATTTTTCTAATAAATTTTCTGTGGTAAATTGTTGGATCCTTTCATCTTTAGTTTTAAGCATGCCTCAGTCTTAAGTTGTGTTTCCTTCTTTCTGTTTCATTTAAGAAATCTAAAACTGTTATTCTGAATAAGGCTTTTTTGAGAGTTGGAATTTTCTGCCTTAGTTGCCTTCAGTTTCCCTCATTAGGCTCTTAATAACGGTCTCTAGGAAGTTATCATAAGTGGATTTGACTATCAAAGAGCTTAAAGTACTCACATTAGAAAATTTCTGTCCGAGTTCCTTCGTGGAAGGTAAGTCTATACATGACTAAGCTTAGGACTATTAATTTGAACCAACTGTATAATAATATTCAAGTGGGTCTAGCCTATCCCTTTGGGCTTCCCTGGTGGCTCAGACAGTGAAGAATCTGCCTGCAATGCAGGAGACCCAAGTTAGATCCCTGGGTTGGGAAGATCCCCTGGAGTAGGACATGGCAACCCACTCCAGTATTCTTGCCTGGAGAATTCCATGGACAGAGGAGCCCGGCGGGCTACAGTCCATGGGATCATAATAAAGAGTCGGACACGACTGAGCTACTAACACTTAGCCTATCCCTTTATCTTTCTGTGCTTCCGTTTTGCTTATCTGCCATTTTCTGTCTTACTCTGTAGGTATGAATCTCTGTCGTATGACTTTTAACATTAAAATTCATGTGTTTTGCTTTGCTTAATCACCCTGCCAGCTCCTTTGATGTTTACAGAATGAGAATTCCACCTACTTTTGTTTACTAAGTATTGCCAGGGATCTGTATACATTCAGCTGAATGGGAAGACTCCCAAATCACCCTTTTATCTTTCTTTAGGTTCTGTTGATTAAAAAAAAAATGGTTCTGGATTTCGTGGGCTTTTTCCTTACTCAACTGGTAACATATGGGACTTTAGTTGTCTGTTTTCATTGTTGCTTTCATTTAGTGTTTTATTAATGCTGAATTGATATTTATTGCTATGCCTGTGTTAATGTGAGGGAAGTAAGACATTAACGGTAATATTGCTACTTAGTTTTACTTGGTGGCATATTAGTATATTGGGGGTATTTAGTGTATGATCTGTGGGTAAACTATAGGCTATTCATGTGGTAGGAAGCTAGCCTGAAAAGTGTTTTCAAAGATGGTGCAGTGGTTACTTAAAACCAAGATGCAAAATTATATATTCACAGCTATACAAAATACATACTGTATATATAATAAGATTTGAAAGAAATTCATTAAAATGTTACCATGTTTATTTCTTGGATACAACAATTCTGAAATTTTGTTTTTGAGTCTTTCCAAATCTTTTAAGTTTCTTTGTGATTAAGTTTTAGAACTTATCTTGGGTTTTAAGGGTGAGGATATTAAAAATTACTAATGTCTACCATACAAAGTGATCAGGGGGTCTGTCACTGTTCCTACATATGCATAAATACTTATGTGTTTATATCAACTTTTAACTTATCTCAGATTTTGTTTTTCTTTTCAAAACTGGCTAAAGAAGTGATTACTCCAGTGATAGCAAATATTGTTTCTTGTTTAAGTAAGGAGTAGTTCTGGTGTTGGTTATCAGAATGTTAGTACTAATCTCCACTTTTATGGATAAGGAGCCAGAGCTCAAAGGGAAGATGTGCCTAGGGGCAGTTATACGGGGCAGAGCGTGTGCTCTGTCCTCTAATTCCTAGGGGCTCTTATCATTAGCTCTGCTGCTGCTGCTGCTAAGTCACTTCAGTCGTGTCCGACTCTGTGTGACCCCATAGACGGCAGCCCATCAGGCTTCCCCGTCCCCAGGATTCTCCAGGCAAGAACACTGGAGTGGCTTGCCATTTCCTTCTCCAATGCATGAAAAGTGAAAGTGAAGTCCCTCAGTCGTGTCCGACTCATAGTGACCCCATGGACTGCAGCCCACCAGGCTCCTCCGCAAATGGGATTTCCCAGGCAAGAGTACTGGAGTGGGGTGCCATTGCCTTCTCCGTATCATTAGCTCAGGGGACCCTAAGTGGATGCTCACATATACGGAGACTCATTTTTTGTTCATTAGTCACTAAGTTGTGTTCAACTCTTTGTGATTCCATGGACTGTAGGCCCACTAGGCTCCTCTGTCCATGGGATTTCCCGGGCAAGAATACTGGAGTGGGTTGCCATTTCCTTCTCCAAGGGATCTTCCCAACCCAGGGATCAAACCCATGTCTCTTGCATTGGCAGAAGGATTCTTTACCATTGAGCCACCAGGAAAGCCCAAGACTCATTTAGACTGGGGTTTCTAACCCCTCATAGTTTGTTTGTTTTTTTTAAAAAGGAAGAGTCTAATGTAGGCTTAGTGTCTTAGTTGACAATGAGTTTTAATTAAACATATCTTGTTTTCCTTTTAGATGGTACTGAAAGAAACTGCATTCTGATTTTAGCGTACTCAAACCTCTGCTCAATGCATTTTGTTTTGAACACACAGTTCATTCAGTTCATGAATGAACTGAAATGTTATTAAATGTGTTTTTGTGTGATTTCCGAAGTTGATTCTAAAGTGTAAATTCCATCAGTCAGAGCCCTGTTAACTGCCTTTGTAGTTATTGGATACATGAGCCTCAAGAACACGTGAGTCGGCAGGGTCTACTTCTCTGAGAAGCTCAGTCTGGAATAAGAGTGCTTGGGATGTTATCTTAAAGCATGTTTCCTAGAACTTAATGTTGGACCATGAGACCTGGAAGTGGAAGGGTCACTTACAGGCTGTAGTACAGTTTCTGAATCATGAGACAGCTGTAAGTTGTTTAACTCCCTAGAATTCATAAAAGTCCATTGGGCCATATCATATCCAGTTTTAAAATTGTTATTCTTTCTGAATTTTTCCCCCCCGAGGTCCCAAACTCTAATGTTATCATTGGCTGAGCAGAAAATGTATAAGGTAGAAGTCAGTAAGGACTGGTGGAGACCATGGCAAAGTGAAGAGAGCATGTCCTGCCTGAAAGCAGTCATATCCAGAGTTCTCACAACTCTGCTGAAAACTCTTGACCAAGGAAAACCAGAGAGCATGGCAGGACATTGGCAGAAATGAACACTAGATTAGTGGTTCTCAATTTGAACTTGCATTCAAATCACCTAGAGGGCTTGTTAAAGACAGACTGCTAGACTTCAGCCTGAGTTTTTGATTCAGTAGGTCTATAAGTGGGGCCCATGAATTTGCTGCTCTATTAAATTCTTAGATGATGCTGATACTGCTGGTCCAAGGACCTTACTTAGCGTCATTTGAAAAATGAAGCGTATACATGAAAAGCTTTTGTCCATTCAAAAGCTTCAATGATTCTTGAAACCTTTTTGTTCGCTTGCAAGCTGTAAAAAATTGTGATTTCAAACTAAAGGGAGAAACTGTGGTTGAACTTTTTAAATTTTTTTTTTAACAAGCTAAAAGATCCACTTGAAACTAATCTCTGTCTCTTTAAACCTGATTACTTCTGGCAATGCTTACCAGTTACCCCTGTGCAGAGTGACTTCTGCTTTCTGGCATTTCTGAATGCATTATTTTTGAAATCACCTGGCAGTGCTTTGACTCCTGAACTTTTTATGCTTTTGGAGGAAGTGTAATTTCTGTCTAAGTTGTTTATCCTGCTTAGATACCCTTAAGTTTGTCCACGAGCTATAGTATTAGTTTTCTATTGCTGTGTGACAATTACCACAATTTTGGTGGCAGTAAAACAACTCCCATTTACCTTAGTTTTTGTGAGTCAGGAGTCTAGGGACCTTCGAGGGATCTTCTGCTCAGGGTCTCACGAGGCAGCAGTCGAGGTGGCAGCTGCGGCTGGAGTCTTATCTGTGGACCAGCACCTCCCTGACCGCTCATATGGCTGTTGGCTGATTTCATTTCCTTGCAGCTAAGGAGCATGGGGGGCTACAGAACATGGGGTCACAAGGGAGTTGGACACAACTTAGCGATTAAACAGCAACAGCAACAAATAGAACTCACAGTGGCAGTGTCTTCAAGGCCAGCAGGAGGAGCCCCTCTCAGTTCTTTATCATCTTCTAAAGGACTCACCTAGATAAGTTAGGACCACTCAGGGTAACCTTCCTGTTGATTAGTTGAAAGTCAACTAATTAGTGACCTAATCACCTATGTGACATCCCATCTGACGCAACCCATCTCCACAGCTGGAGGGTTTTATGCAGAAAATGTCCACCAGGAGGCAGTATTTCTGGAGCCATCTTAGAATTCTGCCAGCTGGTTTTAGAAAAGGCAGAGGAACCAGAGATCAAATTGCCAACATCCGCTGGATCATGGAAAAAGCAAGAGTGTTCCAGAAAAACGTCTACTTCTGCTTTATTGACTATGCCAAAGCCTTTGACTGTGTGGATCACAATAAACTGGGAAATTCTGAAAGATATGGGAATACCAGAGCACCTGACCTGCCTCTTGAGAAATCTGTATGCAGGTCAGGAAGCAACAGTTAGAACCGGACATGGATCAACAGACTGGTTCCAAATAGGAAAAGGAGTACGTCAAGGCTGTATATTGTCACCCTGCTTATTCAACTTATATGCAGAGTACATCATGAGAAACACTGGGCTGGAAGAAACACAAGCTGGAATCAAGATTGCCGGGAGAAATATCAATCACCTCAGATATGCAGATGACACCACCCTTATGGCAGAAAGTGAAGAGGAGCTAAAAAGCCTCTTGATGAAAGTGAAAGGGGAGAGCAAAAAAGTTGGCTGAAAGCTTAACATTCAGAAAACGAAGATCATGGCATCCAGTCCCATCACTTCATGGGAAATAGATGAGGAAACAGTGGAAACAATGTCAGACTTTATTTTTACAGGCTCCAAAATCACTGCAGATGGTGATAGCAGCCATGAAATTAAAAGACGCTTACTCCTTGGAAGAAAAGTTATGACCAACTTAGACAGTATATTCAAAAGCAGAGACATTACTTTGCCGACTAAGGTCCGTCTAGTCAAGGCTATGGTTTTTCCTGTGGTCATNCATCACTGACTTGATGGACGTGAGTCTGAGTGAACTCCGGGAGTTGGTGATGGACAGGGAGGCCTGGTGTGCTGTGATTCATGGGGTCGCAAAGAGTTGGACACGACTGAGCAACTGAACTGAACTGATACCCCATCAAAAACCTATGGATGTTTTCCCCATGCTCAAATATCAGTATGCCCACTCGTTTTTTTTTTTTTTAACTTTTAAAAATCTGTAGCCTTCTGCATTCCTGCTCCAATATGGACTGGTTGCTCTTAAGGCATATTATATAGGCCTCATATTAGACTTTCCCTAAATTTTGGGGGGTGGGAAATATGGGCAGGCATCATATCTTATTTCCTGGTCCCTATGCTTGCTTTCTTCATTTATTCTTTTATTTTACTGACGCTCCTTTTCTTGTAGGTACCTGAAAATGACTAGGTAGGAGATAACTTGAGACATACGTGAAAGTGCCCTCCCCCTCCATTGAGTCTAGATCTCTAGACAGGAAGTAATTTTCTGTCATTACTGTGAAGGCACAGATCTGTTCTGGTTTCCAGGTGTTCCTGTTCAAGCCTGCTTGTTTCTGATTCCTTTCTTTGCCTTCATGTGTTACTCTTCCCCCACTTTGTAGCATTTTAGGATTTTTTCCTGTGTGGTTGGAAAATTTCACAATGATGTGGGGTGGGGCTTTTTGTTTGCTTTTTCTTTGGTCATTGGTGGACCATTTTGGTCTGTAAATTTCCATAAGTTTGGGGAATTTACTTCTGTTAAAAAAATATCTTCTATTTTTCTCTCTATGAACTGTTAGTTGGATAGTAACCTTTTTGTCTAACCTACTAGTTATTTTGTTTCTTTTGCCTTCTAAGGAAATTACCTTGATGTCATCTTCTAACAGTTATTGAATTTTAAATTTTCACTGAATTTTAAATTTCCAAGTCTTCTTTCTCAGTGTGTCATCAATTTGAGATTCTTTTGTTTTCTATTCTCTAAGCTTTCTTTGGGGTTCCTTCTTTGTTTGTTTGGCTTCTTCTTTCATGATTCTAGGCTTGCCTTAGAGTATCTGGTGATCCCATCTGTGTGTTTAAGAGTAAGATGCTAGAAAGCCGGTTAGAAGTTTTCTGTGACCCAGTGAGTCCTGTTACCAGTGGGCTTCATGCTAGGCATTTAGGTGGTGAACAGGCCAGCTTCTTAGGTGTTTCCAGGTGTCGGTAAGTAGAAATCTATTCTCTGAGACTGTAGGTCTTTTCTTTAAGACAGTTCAATTTCTCTAAGAGACAGTCTTCCAATATACATACCTTTTGGCATTCTGAGAGCAAAGTACACCATTACATATCTAGGAGGCATATGCTGCTGCTGCTGCTGCTGCTAAGTCGCTTCAGTCGTGTCTCTCTGCAGCCCACCAGGCTCCCCCGTCCCTGGGGTTCTCCAGGCAAGAACACTGGAGTGGATTGCCATTTCCTTCTCCAGTGCAGGAAAGTGAAAAGTGAAAGTGAAGTCACTCAGTCATGTCTGACTCGTAGTGACCCCATGGACTGCAGCCCACCAAGCTCCTCCATCCATGGGATTTTCCAGGCAAGGGTACTGAAGTGGGGTGCCATTGCCTTCTCCGAGGAGGCATATACCCACTGTAAACTGAAAACCATGAAGGAAGGGTTTGCAGCATTTTTCTTAATGCTCCACCCTTGTTTTCTGCTACAGAGTAATTTTCTCTGGTGGTAGGAAGGGGGAAGGGAACTCTCATTGCTCTGTTACTTAAACTTTTCAATCAATTCCCTAATTTCAGATCCATACTTCACACTCTCTCCGGCAGCTCTTTTGTCTCTCAATTCTGGCCAGCAGGTTGTTCACTCATTATTTTCCTTTTTGCAGGCACTGTGCACTTAGTTTCCTTGGCTTTGCCATGTCACATACTCTTCTTTCTTCCAAATTACTTCTTTGAAAATTGTATTAAAATTACTTATCCACTGGTGTCACTTCTCTGTGGTTATGGGTTTATACCTTCTTTTCCCCTTTTCATTTTAGTGTAGTTTCAGAAAAGGAAGATAAATGTGTGCAATTAATTTGCCATGTTTGACCAGAATCACTGAGCCTTAGCTTTTGAATTTATATAAGGCATTTTTCAGAATGTGTTGATACTGTTGACGATTAGAATTTGGTGGGTGATGAAGTGTTGGCTTTCTAAAAATCTCTCCCTGTTACCAACACTGGAAAACTCAGCATTTAATGTAAGTAAGCACATCTTAAAATTTAACAGTTAAAGTTGATCCTCAGCCTAAATAAACCTCAGCAAAGCAGAGCACTTAACTCTTTCAACTGTGTCAGGTAGCGAAGGTGTTGCTGCAGTTTATCCCCCATCACAGCGCCTCTTGAGCACTTGTAACAAATATTAAACAATTTCATTTGTTTCATGAGTCATGCTAGGCACTGGCAATGCACAAATAGGTAGACAGCCACATAACAACAAGTGCCATTACTGTGACTTAAGTGCTGGGATAGAGATGTATGCTGTGTTTGTGAGCACAGAGAAGGGAGTGCCACACTTGAATGCTGACTTTCAAACCAGCTTCTTCATTGTCCTCATTCACCTGCATCAAGAGGCCCTTTAGTTCCTCTTCACTTTCTGCTTTAGAGTGTTATCATCTGCATATCGGAGGTGGTTGATATTTCTCCTGGCAATCTTGATTCCAGTTTGTGATTCATCCAGCCTGGCATTTGGCATGATGTACTCTATATATAAATTAAGCAGGGTGACAATATAGAGCCTTGATGCTCTCCTTTCCCAGTTTGGAACCAGTCAGTCGTTCCATGTCCTCCAGTTCTAATTTGTTTTTTGACCCACATACAAGTTTCTTGGAAGACAGATTAAGTGGTCTGGTATTCCTGTCTCTAAGAATTTTCCACAGTTTGTTGTGATCCACACGGTCAAAGGCTTTAGCATAGTCCCTGAAGCAGAAGTAGATGTTTTTTCTGGAACTCACATAGACATATATTATAAAACACAAAAACAAATGAAAGAGGAGCAAATAATTTATTCTTGTCGCACCCCCCCCACCCCCCTTAAAAGTCACTGCTTTACATAATGGTTAGCAAAGGAACAACGTTAAGTTTGTAGAGTTAATACCGCGCTTGTGTTTTAGATGAACTAATCAGGTCACAATATGGAGGAAGTTTTAGACTTGGGGAGATATGCGTGAGAGAGAAATGGGTAGGGGTCTTGGAGATCCTCACATTTAATTGGGTAATAAGTTAATTGCAGCAGCTTAGTCAAGAATAATGGCTTGAATTAAGGTAGAGTAGAACATGGGCCGGATTCAAAAGAGATTTAAGTAGTGCTGTCTGTAGGAGTTGACAGTGAGCTCTGCCAGTATAAAGGGGTAGGAAGATCGGCTTGGTCAGCCGTTAGTTGAGGTAGGGAACCAGGAGAAAAGCAAGTTTGTAGTGAGATGAGATGATGAATTGCGTAAAAACTGTTGTATTTATTGCCATCTAGGTAGGAATGTTTTGTAGTCAAATATCCAGGTCTGGTATTCAGAAAAAGAGAACTAGTCTTTTGGGAATCATTAGGCTATATAAGCATTGGTTGAAACTTTAAATGTGGATGAGCTCATTCAGGGTATTTATAGAAAAGAGCAGATTAGGCCTCTCTGGGGGAATAGTCATTTAAGGGGCAGCAAAGAAGCTGAGAGAGCAATCAAGCTAAAACAGTGAGAGAAAGGGAGTTTCCAGAAATGAGTAGCCAGGATCAAATGTAGCGGAAACTTCAAATGAGGCAAACAGTATCTATCAGATTGGCTAAGTAGTGGTCCTTTAAGAAGGACCTTACCTTGAGAAGTTTGAGCAGCCTGGGATGGATGCCAGATTGCCAGGGGGTGGTGATGCTAATGAAGGATAAGGAAGCAGAGGCTAGGAGGCTAGGCTTCTCCTTTAAGACTAAGCTTCTCGGAAATAGAGTAGAGCTTCAGCACGCTGTAGGGTTCAGGACATTGTTGTGGTTTTGTTTTCAAAATGGGACTAAGCATTCTTTTTAGACCCTGAGAAAGGAGTCCATAGCTAAGGGTATTTGAAAATTAGAGTACGGAGGGTAACGACTGAGGAGAGTCATGCCAGAAAATGCCATTTGAAGCAGAGGAGGAGGAGTTAAATAGGAGGCCTGCCTTCCTCGTAGACCGGGGGACGGATATGTGGGAGGTTAGGATTGGGTTAAGTCTGTAGGTTAAAGGACAGGAAACTGGAAAGGAGCTCCTTAGCTGGGGGACTCCATCTCATCAATTCATTCCCTGATTCACGAATAAACAAACACTTATTCTAAGTAGCTTTTATGAGTCAGGCACAGTTGTAAGTGTAAGAGATACATCTGTGAACAAAGAGCCTGCCTTTATGGGCGTGCATTCTAGAAAATGACGGAAGGCCATCTGTAGAGGCTGAAGGTTGCTCAGAGCCTTGGAAAGAGAGGTGAGTAATGGGAGAGACGACCGACCGTGAACAGTGAGGAGGTGGGAGGGCCCGTATCGGGGTATAGCCACAGGTTTCGGTGTTCCTGTTAAAACAGTCTGAATCCAGGGTGCTGCTGTGCCTGAGGAGCAGAGAACCGTGTGTTAGAAGGGCTCTCTTGGCCTCCATGCTGTTAAAATGGAAGCACAAAAGAGGTGTGCCCAATTTTGATAGCGTTCTGTTCAGAGGTGTTTTCGTATGCTGCCTTTCCCCATCCTAAGTGGCCCTCTTCCTTCCGTAGAGAACATTCTTTTCTTAGAAAACCAACCTAGTAAGTATTAAGTTGCCAGAATGCCACCAGTTTATTAATATTTGAAGTCTTTCCTCTGGGAAGCATCCTAGTCCTGTGAAAAGTCCTAGAGTGCTCCTGAGTTCTGGGACTCCATGTAATATTTATCTTCTCCGCCCCCACTTGTGCTGTGTACACGTGCCATACACAACACGCAATACACAGCCCGATGCCTTCATGGTGAGCTAGAGTGTAGAAGGGTCCTTGAGTGAATTTTTTCTTCTGATATACCAGGAAGGTCACAGAAGTTAATTCGTTGTCATGACCACTTGAAGGTTACTCTGATTCCTACTGAGAACTCGGTCTATAATATTACCATTTCAGAAGCAGCTTTGCAACTCCAACTTACCTTATTTTTCTTACTCTTGATAAATGTAAATATTCCTTTAGTCCTTTTGGATAGGTGGGCTTTGTTTTCTTTCTAGTCACTCAAAGTACCTGCACTCCTTAACTAATTCTAATTTTACTGTCATCACAACTTGGATAGCATTTTATTTTTTATGGGAACTTTCATGCTGGAGGAATATGTCTCCAGAAGCAAACAGTTGAGCGGCAAATTTAAGTAGCAAATTGAACAGCATTTTTCTTTTTGTGTAGTAGTAAGAATGAGTTAAGAAACAGAGACTTTGAAATGAAATTTTACTTCATCTTTTGTTCTATAAAATGTAATTTCATCATCAAGCTCTAAATTGATGAGATTTACACCATTTTTCAAGTTTTTTTTTTTTTTTGGACCCTGAGAGATGGATTTAGGCGCAGCAGCTCGAGCTATGATACAGAGTGGCATGGCACAATCCAGGCGGAGCAGTTTAGAAATCAAGCAAGGCCTCTTGAACCAGCCAGTGGCTGCATTTAAATTATTGATCCTTTTAGCTCTGTGATCTTGGGCAAGTTCCTCAAGTTTCTCAGTTTCCTCATCTGTAACATAGGGATAAAAGTGTGGATGTTAAAGGATCAAATGCAAGCAAGTTGTTAACACATTCAGGCACATAGGAACTACTTAAATCACAGCTTATTATTACCATAGTTTTATACAGTTAACTTTCTGGTAGTAAACTCAATTTGGGGATTTTTTTTTGGCTTATAAATAGAGTATGAGAAAAATTTTTAACCTTTGGTACTACCAAAAGGCTTCCCTGGTGGCTTAGCCAGTAAAGAATCTGCCTGCAATGCAGGAGACCCGGGTTCAAGCCCTGGGTCAGGAATGTTCCCTGGAGAAGGAAATGGACAACCCACTTCAGTATTCTTGCCTGGGAAATCCCACAGACAAATGAGCCTGGCAGTCTACAGCCCAAGGGGTCGAAAGAGCTGGACATGACTTAGCAACCGCCACCGCCGCCACTACTGAAAGTCAAAGATAAGTTTGTGTGCTTTATTCTGTCCTAATAAAATATCCATCGAATCCCTCTTCCTCTTGTATTTTATATCCAAAGAACTTAATTTGTTTAATATTCTGATTTCATTGACTATCTTGAAATATCTTGATTTGAGGAGCCCTTGATGGAACCAGGAAGATACTAACTCTCAGTAAGGAAGCTGATGTTTAAATATTATATATGACAGGAATAATCACCTATTCTACTATAATTAACCTAAAAGATATACATAAATAAAACTCTTAATGAAAATTCTTCTGTATAGTTAAGCTATCTTATTGGTCATCTTATTAGGTCTACAGAAGAATATTAAATATCTGATTGGATCTTTTTTATTAGTTATGCTCATGAATTATGAGAAGCTTTAAAGCCAGATATTACTAAATTACTCAGTTTAATATCGGAAAAGTTAAGTAAAAAAAATAAAAAAGTACTCATTACCTAAAAATATGTTTCTAAATTCTTACAATAGCATTGGTTTAGACCATAAGTGTCAGGAAGGCAGGGGCTGCCTTGTCTATTAATTCATCTAAGAAATGCTTCTTGAGCATCTACCATGCGCCAGCATTCTTCCAAGTGCTGCCAATATTGCAGTCAACATAATAGACAAAAATTCCAGTCCTCATGAGATTATATTTTAATGTAAACTGTGTTCAAGAAGTTTCCGCTACACCTGTTAGCTGTCCCACAGACTCAGTATAAAGGTGCAAATAGTTCCCTTCCCTCACCAGTTACTGTTAGGGGCTACAAGTCAAGTTATGCTAAGGGGCTTCATATGTCCCCTCCATGGATGTGGCTTCAGAAATTATGGGTCCCTGAAGGATTTTAAGCAGTAAAATGAAATTTCAGTTCACAGAAAAGTGTCACATTTATGCACTAGAAATACTTGTTTGATACCAGAGGGCCCATTTTTCATCTTTTAGTAACTTAGAATGTTGGGTTTAACTTGAATGTAAGTTAAAGTATTATATTAACTTCTTCCAAGTAGAGTTCTCATGTACATAGGGTAAAGAGCCTTAGAATCCCCCCCCCATTTTTTTTTTTTAAATTAATGTTTTGTTTCCCTTTGTTTTCAGATGCAGAAGTAAGCTTGTCAGTCATTCCCTGTGTTATTTTTAAGTGAAGCAGCCAAGGCCTGCTAGGTGGTGGTAAAGCTAGCCTTCTATTGCTTGGCTTGTGTTCTTTTCTCTAGAAAGACATATAAACCACTCAATACACCATCCTGTAGTATAAGCCAACCTAAAACTTGTTTGTTTAGCAAGTCTGTATACATTTGTCATATTTTGAAATCTCTTTTCTGAATCCTCTTAGCACTTTTTATATGGCATTTCTCACTTTCCACTTACATAATTGTCTATTATTAGAAACAAAAAATTTTTTCTAGTTGAAACCTCTCTGAGAATAGCATGTATATGCAGTTCCTCTTTGTATATTCCCCATAGCTCTTAACAGAATGCCTGGCATTCACTCGGTACTCAAATTATTAAATATGTGCTCAGTTCATTCAGATGTTCATTTGTGTCCGACTCCTTGCAACCCCATGGACTGCAGCACACCAGGCTTCCCTGTCCATCACCAGCTCCTGGAAGCCATCCAACCATCTTACCTTTTTTCGTCCCCTTCTCCTCCTGCCTTTAATCTTTCCCAGCACCAGGGTCTTTTCCAATGAGTCAGTTCTTTGCATCAGGTGGCCAAAGTATTAGAACTTCAGCTTCAGCATCAGTCTTTCCAACGAATATTCAGGACTGATTTCCTTTAGGAGTGACTAGTTGGATCTCCTTGCAGTGCAAGAGACTCTCAAGAGTCTTCTCCAACACCACAGTTCAAAGGCATCAGTTCTTCGGCAGTCAGCTTTCTTTAGAGTCCAACTCTCACATCCATACATGACCACAGGAAAAACCATAGATTTGACTAGATGGACCTTTGTTGGCAAAGTAATATCTCTGCTTTTTAATATGCTCTCTAGGTTGGTCATAGCTTTTCTTCCAAGGAGCAAGCGTCTTTTAATTTCATGGCTGCAGTCACCATCTGCAATGATTTTGGAGCCCCCCAAAATAAAGTCTGACACTATTTCCATTGTTTCCCCATCTATTTGCCGTGAAGTGATGGGACCGGATGCCATGATCTTAGTTTTCTGAATGTTGAGTTTTAAGCCAACTTTTTCACTCTCCTTTTTCACTTTCATCAAGAGGCTCTTTAGTTCTTCTTCGCTTTCTGCCATAAGGGTGGTATCATCTGCATATCTGAGGTTATTGATATTTCTCCCAGCAATCTTGATTCCAGCTTGTGCTTCATCCAGCCCAGCATTTCACATAATGTACTGTGCATATAAGTTAAATAAGGAGGGTGACAATACACAGCCTTGACGTATTCCTTTCCCAAATTGGAACCAGTCTGTTGTTCCATGTCCAGTTCTAACTGTTGCTTCTTGACCTGCAGACAGATTTCTCAGGAGGTAGGTCAGATGCTCTGGTATTCCCATCTCTTTCAGAATTTTCCACAGTTTGTTGTGATCCAATCAAAAGCTTTGGCATAGTCAATAAAGCAGAAGTAGATGTTTTTCTGGAACTCTCTTGCTTTTTGGATCATCCAGCGGATGTTGGCAATTTGATCTCTGGTTCCTCTGCCTTTTCTAAAACCAGCTTGCACATCTGGAAGTTCACGGTTCACATACTGTTGAAGCCTGGCTTGGAGAATTTTGAGCATTACTTTGCTAGCGTGTGAGATGAGTGCAATTGTGTGGTAGTTTGAGCATTCTTTGGCATTGCCTTTCTTTGGGATTGGAATGAAAACTGACCTTTTCCAGTCCTGTGGCCACTGCTGAGTTTTCCAAATTTGCTGGCATGTTAAGTGCAGCACTTTCATAGCAGCATCTTTTAGGATTTGAGATAGCTCAACTGGAATTCCATCACCTCCACTAGCTTTGTTTGTAGTGATGCTTCCTAAGGTCCACTTGACTTCACATTCCAGGATGTCTGGCTCTAGATGAGTGATCACACCATCGTGGTTATCTGGGTCATGAAGATCTTTTTTGTATAGGTCTTCTGTGTATTCTTGCCACCTCTTCTTCTTATCTTCTGCTTCTGTTAGGTCCATACCGTTTCTGTCCTTTATCAAGCCCGTCTTTGCGTGAAATGTTCCCTTGGCATCTCTGATTTTCTTGAAGAGATCTCTAGTCTTTCCCGTTCTGTTGTTTGCCTCTGTTTCTGTGCACTGATCACTGAGGAACACTTTCTAAAATCTCTTTGCTGTCTTTGGAACTCGCATTCAAATGAGTATATCTTTCCTTTTTTTCTTTGCCTTTAGCTTCTCTTCTTTTCTCAGCTATGTGTACAGCCTCCTCAGACAACCATCGTGCCTTTTTGCATTTCTTTTCCTTGGATATGGTCTTGATCACTGCCTCCTGTACACTGTCATGAACCTCCATCCGTAGTTCTTCAGACACTCTCTCAGATCTAAGTCGTTGTGTTTATCACTTCCACTGTATAGTCATAAAGGATTTTGATTTAGGTCACACCTGAATGATCTAGTGGTTTTCCCTACTTTCTTCAAGTCTGAATTTGGCAATAAGGAGTTCATGATCTGAGCCCCAGTCAGTTCCTGTCTTGTTTTTGCTGACTGTATAGAGCTTCTCCAATCTTTGGCTGCAAAGGATGTAATCAGTCTGATTTTGGTGTTGACCATCTGGTGATGTCCACATGTAGAGTCTTCTCTTGTGTTGTTGGAAGCGGGTGTTTGCTGTGACTAGTGTGATCTCTTGGCAAAACTCTGTTAGCCTTTTAACCTGCTTCATTTTCTACTCCAAGGCCAATTTTCCTGTTACTCCAGGTATCTCTTGACTTCCTACTTTTGCATTCCAGCCCCCTATAATGAAAAGGACATCATTTTGGGGTGTTCTAGAAAGTCTTGTAGGTCTTCGTAGAACCGTTCAACTTCAGCTTCTTCAGCATTACTGGTTGGGGCGTATGTTTGAATTACTGTGATACTGAATGGTTTGCCTTGGAAATGAACAGAGATCATTCTGTTGTTTTTGACTTTGCATCCAAGTACTGCATTTTGGACTCTCTTGTTGACTATGATGGCTACTCCATTTCTTCTAAGGAATCTTGCCCACAGGAGCAGTTGTAATGGTCATCTGAGTTAAATTTGCCCATTCCAGTCCATCTTAGTTCGCTGATTCCTAAAATGTCCATGTTCACTCTTGCCATCTCCTGTTTGACCACTTCCAATTTGCCTTGATTCATGGACCTGACATTCCAGGTTCCTAGCAGTATTGCTCTTTACAGCTTTGGACTTGACTCCCATCACCAGTCACATCCACAGCTGGGTACTGTTTTTGCCTTGGCTCTGACTCCTCATTCTTTCTGGAGTTATTTCTCTACTGATCTCCAGGAGCATATTGGGCACCTACTGACCTGGGGAGTTCCTCTTCCAGTGTTCTATCTTTTTGCCTTTTCATGCTGTTCATGGGGTTACGGGGTTCTCAAGGCAAGAATACTGAAGTGGTTTGCCATTCCCTTCTCCCGTGGACCATGTTTTGTCAGAACTGTCCACCATGGCTCGTCCATCTTGGGTGGCCCTACACGGCATGGCTCATAGTTGCATTGAGTTAGACAAGGCTGTGGGCCGTGTGATCAGTTTGGTTAGTTTTCTGTGATTGTACTCACAGAGATTGTATTTTGGAGTTGATAAACATGGGAAACCCACAAGAATCTGTTTCATCTACAACAATCTTAGAGGCTCTTAGGCTTAGCCTCATATCTAGGTTTGAATTCTGGCTCCATCCTCATCTCAGCTGTGGGATCTTAAATACATCACGTCTGTCCTTTTCCTCATCTCAGAATGGAAAGCAGTATGTGCCCCATCCAGATTTAAAGGCTGTACAGAAGATCTGGTAAAAGTATACAAAGGATCTAGGGCCTGAGGCACTAATAGCCACTAAGTGATAACTCTTATGTTTAAAATTTACTTTCTATTATTATAAATGTGTATGTTTTAGTAACAGCTCTATTACTATATGAAGGATTTATAATAACCTAGAGAAAGTTCTGTGATGAAAAATTGACCATATTTTGTTGTGATTATCAGATTGTAATGGCTTACTAGTTGTTCAGTGTGATTGACTGGGGCTCCATGGACTGATTTACCCTATGAAAACATAAAAGGGACTGATATATGAACTGGAGTGGCAATTTGCTAGTAAGTCATTAGAAGTGCATCCTCTCCTCCTAGAAAAAGATGTCATAGTCGAAGCCTTGCACTCAGGAGGTGGCCTGATGAGTGAGGGTAATTGATTGGCTACTTAGTGCTACAGTAGCCTTGTACATCATTCTTCACCTGCCACTGGGGTTGTCAGGACCCCCTCTCCCCCAGAGAGTGTTAGGGAGCACTTCCTAATCACCTCTCATGAATTACATAGTTACATAGTTATCTGCCTTTATGTTTCATATTCCTAAAGGAAAAAGCAGAACACTTGGAGGTTTTATCTTAGTCGTTAGCCTGTCATTTCTGTCTGAGTTTACAGCCTCACTTTGGTTGGACTCGGGGAGCTTATATAGACTCCTACATTTTTAAGATTTAAACTTTGTATTTAGAAAAGTTTTAAGCATACAAACACCTAAAGAGGTGTGTGTAATTAACCCCAGTGCATCCATCACCCAGCTTCAACAGTTATTAACATGCGGCACACACCGTTTCATCTATACTGCTGGTCCCTCTTCACATCATTTTAAAGCAAATTCTAGACGTGATATAATTTTCCCTATATATAATTTTCCTTAGTATATGAGTACTAAGATATGTATCATTAAGAAATAGGACTATTAAAAACATGTACAATGCCGTTATCATACCAAAAACCCCACTAATGTGGCTCAGAGGTTAAAGCATCTGCCTGCAATGTGGAAGACCTGGGTTCGATCCCTGGGTCAGGAAGATCCCCTGGAGAAGGAGATGGCAACCCACTCCAGCATTCTTGCCTGGAGAATCCCATGGATGGAGGAGTCTGGTGGGCTACAGTCCACGGGGTCGCAAAGAGTACGACAGGACTGAGCGGCTTCACCTACTCAGTTAATCAGTGATCAGTTCTCCACAGTTGCCTCCTCAGTCTTTTTAAATCACTGGATTGTCCGTATCAGCCTCCAAGCGTGGTTTACACATTGCATTTGGTTGATATGTTTCTTGAGTTTCTTTTATTACAACACCTACCCTATTCTTGCTGTTTATTTGTTTGCCATCTAGAATTTTCTGCATTCAGGATCTGGCAGGCTATATCCTCCTAGTCCATGGGGTCTCAAAAGAGTCGGATACGACTTAGTGACTGAGCAACAGCAATGTTAGTCCTCGTAGTGTTGTTTACCTTGTTCCTCTGTTCTCCTCTCGCTGGTAAACTAGTAGCTAGACCTAGGCTTGATTGGGTTCCGGTCTGAATTTTTCCCCCAAAGCATATGTTGTAGATGGCTGTGATTTACTTCTTTTTCTGTCTGTCACATTACACCAGAGGCACATGGCAGTGTCTTGGCCTTAGTCTTTTTGTATGTTGACCTTGATCATGAGGCTTAGTATTATTGGCTTGATCCACCCAGCATATTCTTTCAATGAAACCATTTTATTGTGGTTATTTCTAGTTTTATTCTCAAGGAGTACCTTGGTGTCAAACATTATGGCCTTCTAATTTGCTCTTCACATGCAGCCAGAATGATCTTTTAAATATTAATGAGATCACATACTCCCGTGCTGAGAGGTCTCCAGTAGTGCCTGATTACTCATGAACAGGTAAATCTCTAACCATGATCTATAAAGGTCTACATGACCTGGGCTTGATCTGTCTTTCTACACCTGACTTTATGCCATTCTGTCCTTTGAGAGGAAGTATGACGTTCGTCAGGTAGGCTCTTGCGTAGACTGCGTGAGTGTGTGATCGTGGGCTGCTCATTTAACTGTTCGGTGCCTTGGTTTCCCCATATTTTAAAGTTGGCGTTTTAAGGGTATATACCAATAGGATTCTAATGATAAAATAATACATATAAATTACTTAGAACAATGCACATAAAATAATAAATGCCAATGTTAGCTGTTATTTGTTGCTGGCATTGGTGGTGGTATTTTTTTTTATCACTGTCTTGCAGCCCCTCTGTATTTTTCAGTTTCTAGAACTGCCAAGCTCTTGTCAGTCTCAAGATCTTTGCACGTTGCTTTGGTGATCTCTTCCTGTATAACAAGACCACTCAAAATTTAGTGGCGTACAGCAATGGTATCATTTACCTAGCTCATGAACTTGCAAGTTGGGCAGGGCTTGGTGAGGATGGCTCATACTTGCCCTGTGTGGCACTGTTTGGGATGGCTTCACTGGGGGCTGCAAGATCTTCTTTTAAATGGGTCATGCATGTGGTTGGCAAGATGGTGTTGGCTTTTGACTGAGAACTCAGCCTTGGTTCTGCGAAAGCTGTTCAGCTTTGCTTGC
Organism: Redunca redunca; assembly: GCA_006410935.1. Classification (NCBI taxonomy): domain Eukaryota; kingdom Metazoa; phylum Chordata; class Mammalia; order Artiodactyla; family Bovidae; genus Redunca; species Redunca redunca. The sequence goes on from SJYQ01004412.1 coordinate 615,475, forward strand.
TGCATGGTGTCCCTTGGTATGGTTTCTTCGTGTTTCTTTGTGCTTCACATTTGTCGAACTCTTTGGGTTTGTGGCTTTAGGGTATCATCCAGTATGTAAATTTTCCAACTGTAATTTCTTCAATTTTTTTTTTTTTCCATTTTTCCCATCGTTGAGGATTTCAATTGCTTGTGTGTTAGGCTCCTTGAAGTTGTTCCATAATAACTACATCGGTGCTGTATTTTTTGTGCTTTTTTTCTCTGTGCTTCATTTTAAGTAGTTTCTATTTCTGTGCCTTCAAATTAGCTAGTTTTCTTTCCTTCTGCAGTGTTTAATTTGCTGTTAATTTCATCCAGTTTATTTTTCATCTCCAGAAAACTGATTTAGGACTTTTATATATCTTCAAGTCTCTCCTTAACATGCTACGCTTTCCTCTGCGTTCCTGCATATGTGGAATGTCATTATAATAACTATCTTAACGTCCTTGTCCACAAGTCCTGTCATCTGTGTCATTTCTGGGTCTGTTTCTGTTGATTTATTTTCTGCTCTTTTACAGATTTAATTTTCTGAGTGTTAGATATTTAGAATTTTTGTCTGTTGAGTGCTGAATATTTTTGTATTCTAAATATTCTTGTAGAAGGGCCTAAGGAAAGAAGCAGGATATTTTCTAATATTTATATGGAGATAATAACTTGTATAGTTATATAATGCTCATCTCAGAGGGAACGAGGAAGTAGAATGGATTTTGTTGGCATGACAGTAGCAGCGATTTACAACTTAGGAGATTTTGAATTGGTCAGTGAGCAATTCAAGAATAAAGAAAAATGAAATGTAAGTTTAGTTTTCATTGTCAGACTCCATTATCTTAGGGAGTGGTGAAGGCTCTTGGGTTTTGGAGCTAGTCTTGGATGCGAATCATAGAAATACCAATACTAGCTGTGATGTTTGGCCAATTATGTAAACTATCCCCTCCTCCAAGTCTTTTTTTGACTGAACTTCTTTTCTCTCATAGAGTTGTTTTGAGATAGAAATGAGAATTTATACAGGGTACTTACAGGTAATCAGAATTCAACAAGATGTTACTGATACTTTCTTCCTCTACCCTTTTTTTCTACCTTTTAGCTATTTCATTTTGCGACAGTCCTACTTTGAATCACATGCTGGTTTTAAATGGGGATACGAACCATTTTGTTACCCTTGAACAATTACTGTAACTCTTCCTATAGAAAGAGTTATTCTTAAGCTTTAATTTTCATCCAATTACATGCAGTTGAAGATATTCAGTTGGCAAACAGCTTGCCTAAAATTGCTTTAATAAATTCAAAGTTGCTTCTATTAAGATTTTTATGCTAGTTTTTCAGTAATTCTGTCCTTATTAAGTAAATATATTATTTGAGATGTATGAGGAGAAACTTACTTTTAACTGAATTTAGAATAAATAAATTCCATAAATGGCAGAGAGTTAATAGGTTTTAACTGGATGAAGATTTGTATTAGTGTATTAGTTTCCCATGTCTGCTGTAATAAATTACCGCAAAGTTGGTAGGAAGATAGCATACGTTTATTCTCCTGCAGTTCTAGATGTCAGAAGTCTGAAGGCAGTCGCACAGGGTGAAACCAGGTGTCAGCAGGGCTTCGGTCCCTCGGGAAGCTCTACGGGAGAATGGGTCTTGCCTTTTCCACCTTCTAGAGCTGCCTTCCTTGCCTTCATGGTATATGGCCTCTCCATTCCAGAGCCAGCAGGGTAGCATCTTCTGTCTCCCTGGCTCTTCTTCCTTTGTGACATAACCTTCTTTACTTAAATCGCCCTCTGCCACCTTGTTAAGGTCACTTATGATTACATTTAGGGTCCACGAGCATAATGCATGGACAGAGGAGCCTGGAGGGCTACAGTCCATGGGGTTGCAAAGAGCTGGACATGACTGAGCGGCCAGTGCTAATGCTAGCATAATCCAGAAGAATCTGTCTGTCTCAGGAGTCGTCACTCAGTCACAGCTGCAAAATCCCTTTTGCCAACAAGGTAACATTCAGAGGTTCTAGGTATTAGGACCTGGACGTCATTATTCAACCTTCCACAGTCATTTCAAGAGGATACCGAATCCTGTTTTTCAAATGGTTTAATTTTTTTTTGCAGCCCTAAAGTTAAAAGATCTGTCAGTTTACTGAAGTCTTCTATTCATCTCCCATTTTACATTGACTATTTATAATTTCACCTAATGAACTGCAGTGCTTGTCCTAACTATGTCCACATCACAAATATTTAGTGGTGATGATTGACAAGAAAAAGATTGTTTGATGTCATATCATTTTCAAAGAATTAATATTTCCTAAAGCAGTTCATACAACCCACTTTATAAACTTACTTTTATGAAGTCGTGTGTGTGTGTGTGTGTAGGAATCCTGTAATGGTTCAGAGCACTTTCACAGAAAGTATATAGAACTTTCCCACAAGTACAACTAGTTAGGGAATTACATTTTTAAAGTGAAAGGAAATATTTTCCTAGAAAAAGTCCATTATTAGAGGTGAAGTGTTCAGTAAAATGCTGATAGAATTAAATTCTTAAATCAGAAAGAAACCAAATCAAGATAGGAAAAACAAGGAGAAAGTAGAAAGTATTTTATAAGTGTATAGTTCCTCTTTTATCAAAATATGCACATTATTCCTGTCATATAATCCTTTTTCAGAACTGCCCTGTGTGATGAGGTCCAGTCGGTGTCTGAAACAGATATAAGATACACTGGAATTAATAACTTCTAGTTTCAAAGATCAATGTTTTCACCTCAGACAGGCCGACACTGTTATTACTATTGGTATTATTATTGTATTTTGTTAAAGAGGTGAAATCCTTGTATCCAAATACAGATCAGAGAGTTATCTTGCAGAAGGAAAGATCAGGAACTAGGGTAATTGGCATGACTAAAAATAAGTTTTGAGATTCTTCCAAACCACACTGTCATTCCAATGAGTGTTATAATACAACTTGTTTTCAAAGTACAAATAAAAGGTAAGTGGAACCAGTGCCCATATATATTGATGCATCCCATGAAAACACTTAAGCACTCTTTGATGGAGCTTAAGGTGCATAGTAAGCACAGTTGTGTAACTATACTACCCCACTTCTGTCAACAAAATTTCAGCCCAGGGGCCAGGCAGGAGTCTCCTTAGCGCCGTGAACTTGGGTTTGCCTGACAAAAGGGTTCCTTTCCCATCCCAGAGGTTAGTATAGGATACAGTGTGGACCCTAGAGCCAGGCTGAGTTTGTATGTGTCTCTGACATGGATCATCTTGAGAAAATGATACACTCCAACTTGCTCCTGTTCAAAAGAAAGTTAATAGCAGCCACCTCACAAAGGTTGAGAGGATTAAATAACCAAAAATTTTACCACACATCTGTTTTGTAAGTTTAAGCTTTTGTTTAAGAGTAGCATATTTGAATTTCTTAGTTTGAATCACCCAGTATATGGGTTTCTTATTTTGGCACAAATGGTGGAAATTGTTGTTAATTTGTATGCTCATTGATTTATAAAAGGGAAACAGCTGAGTTATTACTGTCTGCAAAAGGCTCAAGTCTCAACTTTTGAGGGTCACTATCCCTTTTTAAAATTCAGTGACTAGTGTTTAAGCTATTCAGTGTTTATTATATCCTGTAATATTTCAGTTACTACAGGGAATTTCCAGTAATTTGCAAAATCAGGAACAAGGTAAAAGCAGGATGGTTAAAGACAGTGTTGAAAAGAAACAGGAGTAAATACAGCAGGTTCCTGCCGTAAGATCAGTATTAGTGGAAAAGAGGACGTGGCCGAGCTTCCGCAGGTGAGTTGTAGTCTTGCTTGGGCATAACAACAAGCAGGCAGGTTTTTCCCTAGCAGTGTCAAATGAAATAATATTACAGGGATCCAATTATTGTTAATCTGCTGAGAGATTCAGGGGACAACTTTAAATCTTAATCCAGTGAAGGCATTCTTCTAAGCAATTGTTATAAGCAGAAATTTGCTTTCTGACTGATTAATAATATAGAGGGGAGGGAAGGTTTAGTCTTGAATAATTTATGACAGTTAGCAGAATTCTTAAATACTTTTGATGTTTCTGCCGAAGTAGAAAATAGTAGAAGAGAATGAATGCATTTAGGATGCTGGGGATAGGAAGCTGTGATTTTTTTCTTTTTTAAAGTGTTATGTCTTAGCTTATAAATTCATAGAAAATTTGCATTTTCCTCCATGGTCTAGTCCTATTTATTTCTGAAGCAGTTTCTTTTTATTATCATGATGTAAAATTGTCATACGATGATGTGCTGTGCTCACATGCTGTTTGTAATGCCCTTGCTGTTAATGGCACTGTTCTCTTTTTGAGAAGTAAGACTAACTTGTTTTTCTCAAATGTCTCAAAAGAGCATTTGATTGAGACTCTAGAGCTCTTTTTCACATGGTGAGAGGCTGTTTTTGAGTAGAAAAGATTTAAGAGTAGGTTTTACCACTTTGTCCAGAACCCAGGGTAGGACATTTATAGACGAATTGAAGATAACTGCTTCCTAAGTGGTCACTGACTAGCTGGCTGAGGCAACCTTAATTGGAATTCTGGTAGTATCCACTTAGCGTAGAATGTCTGCCAAACACAAAGGCTTTAGTAGGATTGATATTTTTCTTTTATCGACTGGTTCAGCTAATATTTGTACTTATTGTTTAGTCACTAGTCGTGTCTGACTCTCTTGTGACCCTGTGGACTGTAGCCCACCAGGCTCCTCTGTCCATGGGATTTCCCAGGCAAGACTACTGGGGTGAGTTGCTAGTTCCTTCTCCAGGGGATTCTCCTGACCCAGGGATCGAACCCATGTCTCATGCATTGGCAGGCAGATTCTTTACCACTGAGCCACCAGGGAAGCCCCAGTAATTGACTTAATGTTTCGTTAATCCATCATCATCTTCTATGCTGTGTTAGCTGGAGAACCAGTTAGGGAACTGTCTCTAGTCTTAGACGACTGGCTTGCTTAGAGTTGATATTTTACAGGATTTCTTGGGACAAGCTTGCTGGTTCAAAATTAAAGATGCACAAATAGTTTTAGGTTATCGTTGTACAGGATAACTCCAGGTATTTTTACACACCATAAAGAGAATTCTGAGCAGACCTATTGATGGAAAAACATTTACATCAGTGGAAATTGGTGGATGATTTGGAAGAAGTATTCTGTAGGCAAGAGTGTCCTCAAATCTGTTTGCTACATGGCTCCATTATCACTTTGGCCGTAATACTTTTACCTGTAAACTATCATTCACTTTTTTAAAAAAAATTTAAGGCTTATGTTCAGTAAAGTGCACAACTCTAGAGCTCAGTGAAAGTTTACATACGTATTTGTTTATGTAATCACTTAGACAACATTCCTCTAGCTGCGCTGCTTTAAAGCAAGAAAGTACCTTGCATTAAAAGTATTTGCTTAAATTTTTCCTAATTATAAACATAGTACATGTTCACATATTGAAAAGTTGTGATAAAAAAATAAGTCATTTGTAATCCCACCACCAAGTCTAAATGTCTTGAGATATAATCATTTATTCATTTATTAAGTATTTTCTGAGTGCCTAGTATGTGCCAGGTATTTGAGTTGCCAGGAACACAGCCCTGATAAAAAATGGCCAACTCCTTGCCCTTAAGGAGATAACACTTTAGCTGGGGGAGAGGGATAATAAGAAAATACGTTGCATGTTAGATGGTGATAAATGCTGTGGGGAACAGTGAAGAAGGGGAATGGGAAGTCCTGGGAGAGGAGAGGAAGGGCCGAAGTGTTTACACAGAGCAACCAGGAAGGTCTCACTGGGAAAGGAACACTTGAGTAAGCACCAGAAGGAGGCAAAGGAAGCTGCTAGATCTGAGGGGAAAGACCCCGACGGAAGAGGTGCTTGGCCTCGTGTAAGAAGCAAGGAGGCCCACTGTGGCTGGAACAAAAACCAGTAAGCTACTGACAGGCTGGAGAGGGAGCAGGGGCCGTGAGTGGTGCTTCCTCCTGACCTGAGACGTGATTCCACGGGAGGACCAGCTTGGGAGTGGGGCTGCCCACCAGACCGCTGAGTCTCGGGCTTGGGGTCAGGTGGTCGTAATGCAGCCAGGGCGGAAACACACGGATGGAAGGGCGTTAGACCTTGTCAGGACTTCGGCTTTTACTGTGAGATGGGAAGCCACTGGAGGGTTTTGAGCAATGACTCATCTGACTTAGGTTTTATTACTCTAAAATTCTATGTTATGAAATGTTGTAGACATACCAAAAAAGTAGAAAATGGCACAGTCTCCTATACCACCATTTTCATACCCATCTCAGCTGCCATCTCGTTTTGTCGTCTTTGTCCTGACCTCTCAACCTTTTCCTATTTTTTCCCTGAAATATTTTAATACTAGCTTGGATTTTTGGAAGGATCACTCTGGTTTATGTATCCGGAGAAGGGAAGGCAGGACAGGGCTAAATATAAGTATGTCCTCTATGGATATTTTTTCTATGCATATGTAGTTGACCCTTGAACAACACAGGTTTGAATTGTGAGCGTCCACTTAATGCATGTATTTTTTTTCACTAAATACATGCTACAGTACTGCACAGTGAAAGGTTGGTTGACTCCACAGATACGGAGGGTCAACTGTAAAGTTGTACTTGAATTTTTGGCTGTGCAGAGAATTGGTGTCCCTAAAGCCCGTGTTGTACAAGGTTCAAATGTAGATAAATTTTAAAAAATTGAATCATACTGTGTCAATGTTATATATAAACTATTTTTATTTACTATACTGGACACCTTATGTCACTGAATACTCAACAACTTTGTTTTTTTAATAGCTACATAGGATTCCATTATATGGATCCATTATATGGTCTATGGACCATGTCCATAGAGTCACAGAGAATCAACACAACTGAGCAACTGAACACTTTACACACCATGATTTATTTGATCTTACATCATTGGATGTAATCTTTGCTTATAAACAGTGCGGTGATACATCCCTATAGCTAAATCTCTGCATATATATATATATTTTTTTTTTCATGATTATTTCCTTAAGGTAAATTCCTAGAATGGAATTGCTCTGTCAAAGGATATGCACAAAAATTTAAAGCTTCTGATACGCATTGTCAAAGTGTTTTGGGGAAGACTTTACTAATTTATACTCCCACCAGCTGCTTCTAAAAGTATCAAATTTCCTTAAACTCTATTGCTGAACTTTTTCATTAAAAAAAAAATGGTTTCCTGTTTTGACAGGTGAAGAAATGATAACTCGTGGTTTGAATTTGCAGTTCTCCAGTTTCTAGTGAGGTTGACCTTCATTTCCGTTTGCAGTTTAAAAAATATGCTTCTTCATATCATTTCCTAGCTGTGTGACTTTGGAGAAGTCACTTAGGACCTCTGCTTTTGTGCTGTGAAATGGGTGCTGTATACCTGCTTCACACGGTTTTCATGAACATTGAATAAAAACATTTTGTAGATCTAAGTTTTAAAACTTTTTGACCATGACCCACAATTTTTAACAAAGTCCTACTTTGTGACAAATTAATATAAATATGTAGCCAGAATTTCATGAAACAATGCGTATACCCTTACCGAGTGTGATATACTCTGATATTTTATGTTTTCAGTCATTTTAAAAATACCCATTAAATTGATCATAACCCTCTGGGTTGTAACCCAGTGTTTTCTCATAAGCTCTGCGTACATGATGTATGTCAGGTTCTCTATCTCTAGTGATTATCTCTTGTAGGTAGTTCAGAAGTCAGCTGCCTCTAGTAATTTACCTTTGCTGCTGCTAAGTCACTTCAGTCGTCTCCAACTCTGTGTGTCCCCATAGACAGCAGCCCACCAGGCTCCCCCATCCCTGGGATTCCCCAGGCAAGAATCCTGGAGTGGGTTGCCATTTCCTTCTCCAATGCATGAAAGTGAAAAGTGAAAGTGAAGTCGCTCAGTCGAGTCCGACTCTTAGCAACCCCATGGACTGCAGCCTTCCAGGCTCCTCCGTCCATGGGGTTTTCCAGGCAAGGGTACTGGAGTGGGTTGCCATTGCCTTCTCTGAATTTACCTCTAGTAAACTCATTTTCAGAAAAGCTAAGTAGTAAACAACCAACCAGCCAAATCTAGCTTATTGTATTGCTGAATCAAATTGTTGGTCAGTGAAAAGCAAATGTATTTGTTTGGGCTTTTGTGACACCGTTACGACTGAACTGTTATACCATTGTTGTGAAATAGATCTAATGCATTTGAGCAAAACATCACATCGTTACAGGGACTGTATTTGCAAAATCCCAAACTGGGACATAGCATCTGAAAGAATTTTGCCTGTAATTTTTGTTACCTGACAAGCTGACAAAAATTGGAAACATAAATCACTTTTAGTTATGTTTAATACAGCCTTTTTCAATTGAAAAATAAAGTAATACAAAGCTAGAGTGTCCTGAGAGCCTGGGAACAGGAGGCCCCCATGCATACAACACCAGATGCTGCTGATCAGTAGATTTGTAGCTGAACTACTTGAGGACCACTCAGAAAGGAGATAAATCTAATTATTAGCCGTGACTAGAGGAAACTTGATCAGCTGAAAGTGAGAGGCACTTCCAAGCCTAAGGGCTGTTGGACTGAGAACTGCAGAGAGAAACAGAGTGGGAATGGACTGGTGGCATTTGCTATCTGGAAAGTGCCGAGGAGTGTAACATATTTGAGAAGACAACTGTGTTGTTTCTTTGGACCCCTAGTTCAACATTAAATGTGTTTTATGTGTTAAAATCATTTTTTGATGATAAGCCAGGAAAAATTTTTAATGACTCCCAAGTTAAAAGTTTGACTAATAAACATTGCTACTCTCCTCCTCACTCCTCCATTTTGAAGTATGTCAGAAACAATTTGGTACAAAAATATAAATATTAAATTTGAATGTCTACTAGAAAATTACTTATTTTGAGTTTTTAGGAATGGGCCACATGTATTAACAAGAATTCTCATTAACAAGAGGCTATTTCCTCAGATTTCCCTAGTGTATACTGTGAGTTCTCAGAATATAGCATTATTTAGTGGAAAGCATCTGGGGAAAGAAGAATGTTTAAAGTCTAGCGTAATTGAAAGTACAGTGCCACTCTTAAATGTAATTGCTGCTGCGAAGTCACTTCAGTCATGTCCGATTCTGTGCAACCCCATAGATNAGCTCTTTTAGTCAGTAAGATTTCTCTTAGAGGCATTGTGTTGTGGGGAGTAGAACTGGGTGGTGGGGTTGGGGAGGGGTTAAACCAATAACCTGATAACCTGGTGGAATTACAGTTTATATTATTGACTAGTATAGGACAGTGCTTCTGCGGAAATTGCAGTGCTTGAGCTCCAGCTTGTCTGAAGACGTACTGTGCTGAAACTCAATTCTTCAGGCAGTACCTTTGAAGTTAAAGAGTCATTAGCGTCCAACGACTCCTTGCCCATATCCTTGTGGCCTTAGCAAGCATTGCACAGCTTTCCGTTCCATTTCAAATTCCAAAAATCAAGCTAAAGGTGGAACGTTCTTTGTCTTACTTCCAGTGTATTTACTTCCAAAGAAAGGGAAGTGGACATTCCTTCAACACTCCCATGGTCAGGCTCCTCTCCTACTCGGCCTTTATTCTCTTTATGAGTAATAAGAATGCTTTCATACGTGTACTGTTAGTTGAGTTCCAAGCTAAAAACTGTCACTTATTCTGTGATCCTTTGGCAGTCTTCAATAGTGATCCCTTAGTGTTAATTGAGATGGAGGTGCAGCTTCCTCCACTTCAGAAGGTCTGTTCGTCCAGTACGTTAGAAGTGTTACAAGTTAAATAGTACTTAAAAGTTTGTAAAGATGAGTGCTAGTTTCCTTTCTCATCTCTTCCTTCCTCCCCATGGGCAGCTGCCTTTACAAAGTCTGATTTTTATTTCTCTTGGTAGTGGCCTATGTAGCTCCACTATGCTGTTATCCTGCTATTTCTTGATTAAAAGTTTTCGATACTAAATCCTTATGGCAGAAAGTCAATTAATAATGAACTTTTATGATTTCCATATTTCTCCCACCCATCTCAGTCAGTCCTATAAATTTTTCCACTGATTACCTCTACAGTATTAAATGGGGCCCTACAAATGTAATTGTGTGGACTGTGGGTCTGTGTTGCAAAGTTAATGAATGACCAGTGTGTAGCTAGACAGCCAGGAAAACTGGAAGACCACCAGTCACATTTTATGGGGGAGCATATTGTTTCAGAGTTTACTATATGTAAACCTCTTTCTTCAATTACCATGTGTGTAATTTTTTAAATGACAATTGCCTGGAATATCTAGGAAGCTTCTTTTATCACATAAAAAACCTGGATGCTGATTCATTGAGTCAAGGACATAATCAAGGAACCAGATTCTTGGTTTTTCCATCTACTCTACTTGACATTGTTGGCTTTCTTCTCAGGTTAGCTGCCCTCAGGCTTCCGGGTGGCACTCATGGTAAAGAACCCACCTGCCAATGCAGGAAACACAAGAGGCGTGAGTTCGATCCCTGGGTCTGGAAGATCCCCTGGAGAAGGAAATGGCAACCCACTCCAGTACTCTTGCCTGGAGAATCCCATGGACAGAGGAGCCTGGCAGGCTACAGTCCACGGGGTCACAAAGAGTCAGACACTACTGGGCGACTTAGCACAGCACTAGCCGCCCTCAAGGTCCTAAGATGACTCTTCAAGGCTGGGTGTCACTGCAAACGCAATATTATTCAAGAGAACATCCCTTCTGATGTGTGTATCTTTTTGGGGGTGTACCCAGAAGCTTCCAGCAAACTCTCTGGTTATCTCATTATCCAGAACTACTTTCAGGGGTTTATTCCTAAGCAGACTTCTGGCAAGGGGGATGGAATTGCATTGATGATCTTAGTGAAGCTCACAGACGCGTGCAGGAGGGCAGGGAGCACCATCTGAGGTGTGCTAGGAAGAAGCCAGGAGGAACAGTTGGTGGATGGTTAGCCAGCAGTGTCTGTGACATCAGACTCTCCATGGAAGGTATCATCTGCCTTGTTTCTTATATCTCTGCCAGGCTACTTTCTTTTGGAAAATTAAGTAGAAAGTCTGGGAATTGTTTGAAATCATAACTTTATTTATGTCCACTTTGCTATAATATGTAATTGTACTTACGTTTCTGAAAAGGATATTTGTAAGCCAGGTATTAAAAGAAGACTAAGAAATGTATAATTACTCTCTATTCCCTTGAGCTTGGTTGTATTTATTGGACCCACACTTTTACACTTCCTTAGAACAAAAGTCCATTGGGCAATCACTTAATATTTGCAATAGTATAAACTTTAGTAGTAATTAAAAAAAAAATCATCGTTGATTTTTCTTTTCAGCTAAAGCTATCCAAATGACAGATGTTAGCTTTTTGTTTTATTCCTAGATCAAGAGCTTGTATTTCTCTTGGCAATAGTTTTTTTGATTTGCTTCAGTTTTTCCGTGATCTTCCTTTCTTATCATACAGATAGCTGCCTGAGAGTTAAATGCAATAATTGTTGATGTTCATTTTCATGAGTTTAAATAAACTTTATTTCTGGAAATTCTGATTTTACTACATTTTCCTCAGGGCCATCTAGTCTTTACATTCCTCTAGTTTTCTACATCCATATCAAATTGTAGAGTTCCTTACTGTATGCAGTACTGTACAGAATTTTAGCCCATGATCACGACACTCAGAATTCTTTTTTAAGCTTTTTATTTACCTGTTTTTGGCTGTGCGGGGTCGTCTGTGCTCTTCGAGCTTTTCTCCAGGTATGGTGAGCAAGGACTGCTCTTGGCTGCAGTGGGAGGGCTTCCCATCGCCATGGGTTCTCTTGTCGCAGAACACAGGCTCTGGGCCCGCGGGCTTCAGGAACTGCAGCACACGAGCCCAATAGCTGTGGCCCCTGGACTCTAGAGCGCAGGCCCAGTGGCTGTGGCTCCTGGACTCTAGAGCGCAGGCTCAGTGGCTGTGGCCCCTGGACTCTAGAGCACAGGCTCAGTGGCTGTGGCTCGTGGATTAGCTGCTCCACGGCCTGTGCGATCCTCCCAACCAGATATCAAACTCATGTCTCCTGCATTGGCAGGCGGATTCTTTACCCCTGAGCCATCAGGGGAGCCCAGGATCTTCAGAATTATATTATATATAATATATATTATATTATACCAACTTTTAGAATTATTTTATGACCTTCTGGAAAATACTCAAGTAACCTCTTTTAACGGGTCGTGAACTATTGATGGAAGAAATTATGCAATAGATGATTCTCTAAGATTAAAATGTGTGTGTGTCTCTCTCTGTGTGTGTCTGTGTTTAGTTTTGTTTCTCTAAGTTCATTTAAAGCATTCCCTGCCAAAACCTATTTGCTTTTAAAGTTGATTTTTAGATTAATATTTAATGTCTTAGGAGAGTTACTCTGTGGTGTTTAAATCTATTTAACAAATCATACTGTAGTAAAGACTAAAGCCCTCAATTTTGTGTTATGCTATATATATATGTATCCTGGTAACAGTAATGTCAATAAAGATGGTAGACTATATAAATTGGCTTTCAGTGAGATGTATTTACCCCAAAATTTATCTTCCCATTCTCATATTGTAGTTATAAATCTAAGTCCTATGAGATGTTACTGTGTTCCATGAAGAATTCTGGGGTTAGATCATTTTGCTGTATGCTAGGTGGATTATTCAGGGTTAAATGGATTTCTTGACTGCAGGACTTCTCAGAACTTTATAAAGCATGCTTTATAAATGTTTCAGAGTGGGACACACACAATGTTTGCAGTACTTATTTAAACATGGAACACTCAGTTCTAGGATTTTTGTTCCGTAGACCATACTTTGGAAAATGCTGGTATTTGATGCAGTTGGTTTTGTGTGAATTGTTATTAAGGAAATAGTGTGTCTAACCTTTATTTACGAGTGCCATCCAGTTTATTTGAAAAAGTATTACCACTTGAACACTTGGGATANACTAGCATCCCTATGTCCAATGTTCAGTTCAGTTCAGTAGCTCAGTCCTGTCTGACTCTTTGCTAACCCATGGACTGCAGCATTCCAGGCCTCCCTGTCCATCACCAACTCCTGGAGATTACTCAGACTCATGTCCATTGAGTCGGTGATGCCATCCAACCATCTCATCCTCTGTCGTCCCATTCTCCTCCTGCCCTCAATCTTTCCCAACATCAGGGTCTTTTCAAGTCAGTTCTTCACATCAGGTGGCCAAAGTATTGAAGTTTCATCTTCAGCAGTAGTCCTTCCAATATTCAGGACTGATTTCCTTTAGGATGGACTGGTTGGATCTCCTTGCAGTCCGAAGGACTCTCAAGAGCCTTCTCCAACATCACAGTTCAAAAGCATCAATTCTTCAGCGATCAGCTTTCTTTATGATCCCACTCTCAAATCCATACATGACTACTGGAAAAACCATAGCTTTGACTGGACGGACCTTGGTAGGCAATGTAATGTCTCTGCTTTTTAATAAGCTGTCTAGGTTGGTCATAGCTTTTTGTCCAAGAAGCAGGTGTCTTTTAATTTGATGGCTGCAATCACCATCTGCAGATATTTTGGAGCCCCCCAAAATAAAGTCTGTCACTGTTTCCATTGCTTCCCCATCTGTTTGCCATGAAGTGATGGGACCAGATGCCATGATCTTAGTTTTCTGAATGTCGAGTTTTAAGTCAACTTTTTCACTCTCCCCTTTCATCAACAGGCTCTTTAGTTCTTCTTCACTTTCTATCCTAAGGGTGGTGTCATCTGTGTATCTGAGGTTACTGATATTTCTCCCGGCAGTCTTGATTCCAGCTTGTGCTTCATCCAGCCTGGCATTTCGCATGATGTACTCTGCATATAAGTTAAATAAGCAGAATGACAATACACAACTTTGATGTATTCCTTTCCAGATTTGCAACCAGTCTGTTGTTCCATATCCAGTTCTAACTGTTGCTTCCTGACCTGCATACAGATTTCTCAAGAGGCAGGTCAGGTGGTCTGGTATTCCCATCTCTTTCAGAATTTTCCACAGTTTGTTGTGATCCACACAATCAAAGGCTTTGGCATAGTCAAGAAAGCAGAAATAGATGTTTTTCTGGAACTTTCTTGCTTTTTGGATGATCCAACAGATGTTGGCAATTTGATCTCTGGTTCCTCTGCCTTTTCTAAATCCAGCTTGAACATCTGGAATTCACGGTTCACATGGCTTGGGGAATTTTGAGCATTACTTTGCTAGTGTGTGAGATGAGTACAATTGTGCAGTAGTTTGAGCATTCTTTGGCATTGCCTTTCTTTGGGATTGGAATGAAAACTGACCTATCTTTTCCAGTCCTGTGGCCACTGCTAAGTTTTCCAAATTTGCTGGCATCTTGAGTGCAGCACTTTCACAACATCATCTTTCAGGATTTGAAATAGCTCAACTGGAATTCCATCACCTCCACTAGCTTTGTTCATAGTGATGCTTCCTAAGGCTCACTTGACTTCGCATTCCAGGATGTCTGGCTCTAGGTAAGTGACTACACCATCGTGATTATCTGGGTCGTGAAGATCTTTTTGAATAGGTCTTCTGTGTATTCTTGCCACTATTCTTAATATCTTCTGCCAACCCACTGTCTTCAGTGCTACTGAATTTACTGTTCTAAAATGCAAAGCTGTTCCCTATTTAAATGTCTCAGTAGTTCCCAGCAGGTACCCTTATGAACTGACTTCTCTATCTCTAGCCTCATTCTTCAAAGTTACTCACACTCACTGAGGTTCATGCTACACAAGCTGAGATACTGTGCCATGGTTTCAGGCTCTTCTTAGGCATCAGCTTCTTCCGAGTAGCCCTTACCCACTTACTTGCAGAGTCTCTATCATGCTGAAGAGTATTTTATTTGTTTAACATATCTGTCTTCCCACACCAGGTTGAACATGTCAAAGGCAAAGACCATCTCTCTCTCTCTGTTTTATGCATGTAGTAGATATCCGGTAGAAGTGTGTATCACCTATCTGTATGCCCTGANCCTCATTATTTCTTGAAATTCTCTTCACTGTTTATCAGCCATAAACTTATTTTCCTAGTCTTTATCATCCAGATAATGATGGCTAGGCTTTTGACCACAGAAATATTGAAATATAACTTTCTTTAAGAAATCAGAGAAGAATTGAAGAAAGCAGTGTGTTTAGTTGATGTCAGATGTCATTTGCTTGTAAAAATAGCTAGTTTGCCCTAAAGGCTTTTATTCGGAATGGGATTAAATTGAGTGGAATAATTGTGCAGATTAATTGCACTGTGTGAATTAATATAGTGTGAAAGTATTTATTGGACTCAAACTGCATTTCCATTGAATAAGGATTTGATGATTAGTCATATAAGGCTTGCAAAAGCAATATCATCGTCTTAACAGTTTTACTTTTTTGGAAAATATATGTATAAGAAAACATGCTTGTATTAGCCTACACTATGTAGAAATTTACCCCTAAAAGAATTATCAAGTCAATAAGAACAAGTGGCCTATTTCCCTTTATGTGTCTTAATAAATAGAATTCTGTGTGAATGAATTTCTCTATGAATCAAAACCAGTAGCATTCTCTAAATTTTAATTACAAGATGAGAAAAGAAAATCAGAGGTTGCAGGACTTCTGGACAACAACCCAAATGTAGCACCAGCCTTGCTGTGAAAGTCAGAGATTTTGAGGATGGGAAAGGGAGTAAGACCTACTCCTAGTTTGGAAGACTTCAACTGGCGTAGTGCGTTGCCAGATTCATAATTATTTCTCAAATGAACCTGTGTATAATGGCAGTTAAGCCAGAAGTGATGACTTCCTGCTTCATTTTTTTAGGGAGAGGCATAAAATGTATCACTCACTTCCTTTCAGAAGTGATTCTTTCATAAGACCAGTTGTTATAGAGGTTTCCAGAAATAAAACTGGGAAGAGCCTGGTTACATACAGGAAAGGTACCTCCCTTTCATAACAGCTCTCTAAGGGCTAAAGTAAATCACAGGAGGCATATGTAACACCCAGCCCATTATTACTAATCTGAAGAGTCATTTTGCCAAACACCAAAATTTGCCTTGCCTGTTTTCTAATTTCACTATTTTCCATACTCTCTTTTCATGTCTTTAAAATTGGAATTAAAAATTCTTTAAAATGAAAAAATTAAAACATACTTAATTTTAACTTTACATAGTACCAGTTAAAATTCTCCTTTAGGACCTTAAGCTGCTTTAGGAAAGAAAAGTGTTATGTAAATGAAAGAAACAATTGGACTCCCCCAAAATTTTGGTCAATGCTTGTTACAAGAGAATTTTTACTGAGAACTTGGAAAATTTTGCTTTATAATGGTTCTATTACATGCAGATTTGTTTTTATGCTTGTTTTTTCAGACTGTAAAAGAAATCTGTAATGATCATATTTTGAATATATATTTTTGAATAGTTTTGGTTCTTGAGATTATAATTATAAAAACCTCTATTTAAGGCCGTACTTGATCTAGGTAAAAGATACTGTGATGATGGATTACTTTGTTTTCCTTGTATTTTTCAGTGTAGTAGAGATTATATTGAGTGTAAACTTTTCCAGTAAATGCCTCCCCAGAATTAGGTAATTTTAAATGGGTAAAAACTTTTAGCTTAGTGACAGCCACATATAAGATACTGGTATTTTAATAGCACATCATCAGTTCGGTTTATAGTGGTTTTGTTCTACAAAGGCACCACAAACACTGAATTAGTGATATTGAGCCATCGTCCTGAGGGAGACACAGGGTTAGGTTCCTGTGAGCCTCAGGTCACATTTTCATCAATCAATAGCCTTGCTTGATTATATTTCTTTCTTTTTTTTTTTAATTTTACTTTAATGATTATGTTTCTATTTAAAGACACGCTATTTAATATATATTATTGATTCATTACCATTAAGCCGTGGCCAAAAGCACTCATGCCTGAACAAAGCTTATATAACATTTTTCTCCATGTGGCACATCACAGTCTGCTTGTACCTAAGAACAGACAGCACTCGGCACTGTGCTTGGGGCCATTTGAGACGGTGCAAGTACCACCAGAAAGCACAGAGATGCAGACTCCATGGTGCTGAACAGGGTGCAGAAAGGATACTTGTGTACAGTGTGAGAGCTGAAACAAGAAGGCTGAGTATTGCCTTGATCAGCCTCAGGTGGAGCATGTGAGGTCACTGGAAAAGATCAAGAAACTACCGCAAGTAAGGATTTTGTGGTTACAGATGCACTCTATGGAGTAGGCAAAATCTTGGATACAGAATCTTCAAATAATAAGGATTGACTGTAATTATTTTAAAGAAGCGTATGGTTGCACACTTCCAGAGTACTGAGATCTAAAGGAAAGTTTCTTATATTTTCAAGGATGTGGGTTTTTGGTTAAGAGGAATCACCCTCACAGCTTTCATGTTCTCTGGTCCAGTGGAATCAAATTGGCTGCTTTCAGCCTGTCATTTTGTTTTCTCCCCTGCAGGGAACAACCCATCTTCAGCACTCGAGCTCATGTCTTCCAGATCGACCCAAACACAAAGAAGAACTGGGTGCCCACCAGCAAGCATGCAGTTACTGTGTCTTATTTCTATGACAGCACAAGAAACGTGTATAGGATAATCAGTTTAGACGGCTCAAAGGTAAGTTCCGTTTACTTTAAGTAACCTTGCTGTTTTGCTTTATACAGTTTTCACTTTAGTTTCATTCAGAAGATTTTTATCTACAGTAAAATAAAACATTTTCTTTTCAGTTTTTAAAACCTACCTTTTAAAAAACAAAATCGATCAATTTTAGGGTAGCAACTTTTTCATCCACTGTTACTTTGATTAACTGCCTTATAGATATATTGAGTTGAGGGCTTCCCGCATGGCTCAGCGGCAGGGAATCCACCCGCAGTGCAGGAGACACAGACGACATGGCTTTGATCCCTCCCTGGTCAGGGAGATCCCGTAGACAGAGGAGCCTGGTAGGCTACAGTCGCTGGGGTCGCAAAGAGTCAGACACAAATGAGCACTCCTGCATGCATCAGGCATATATTGAGTTACATGCTAAAATAGTCTACAAATTTGGTTTCAGCATATTTGATAAGTACTCATTGCATATCTGTTCTGTTGGGCCCTGTGCTAAGTGCTTGGAAGAGACACAGTTTCTACTCTTGAGCATGTAATCTAATGAGGAACTAGGCTTCTTTTTAGACATCCTTATATAGTCTAATGGCAGTTCAGAATTCCTCAATCATAGGAAGTCTTTCTATATTACATTCAGTATTCAACAATAAAGTCAACATCTGTTATTCTGAAGAGAAATGTCTGGACAAGACCTCTTTTTATTTTTTAGGAGAGGCAGATAGTAAAATGTATAAGAGCAGGGACTGCCTGGGTTTATTTCTCACATCTACCATCTACTAAGTTTTTGATCTGGGGCAGATTGTGTGTTAGCTTCTCTGTGCCATTGTTTTACTGCAATAGTGGTTGCAAGGATTGAGTTAGTATCTACAAAGCACCTCGTTGGCTTAGTGCCTGGTGGATAGTATACCCTTCAAAAAGGGAGAAATTCCAGTTTTTCCTCAGTGAATTTTGAATAAGAGGTGTAGATAAATACCAGACACTAATTCCTGGAAATAGTCTGTAAAAAGATGAGGCCTCCATCCTTCTCCTTGAGGCTTTCTTAATGCCATGAGTCTCTTCTCCTTCAAGCTTTCCTGATGTCATAAGATCTTTCCATTCCTAGGAAATTTTTGCCGTGCAGTGTAGAGTTAAGACCACAGAATCTGGAGCAGGAACATCTGGTTTGAATATTTACTTTAATACTTCCTAACCATGTGACCTAGAACAAGGTATTTAGTGTCTTCATGTCTCAGTTTTCTCATCTGTAAGAAAAGAATTAATATAAAAAACTACATCATTACACCATAGGATTATTGTGAAGATTAAATAGATTAATTTAGGCAAAGACAATTAATGTATATATAGTAATCACTATACAAACACTGCTATTGTTACTATGAGTTTTATTAGGCTTTTAATTACATGTTGTGTAGTGGTTTGAGGGAATACAAGATAGTTTAATTTAATGCTCAGCTTTTCAGTCTGTTTTGTCTGTGTGCTCATCCCTTATCTCCTTAACTGGGTTATAGGACCTCAGGGGCTGTTTGCACTTTGTCTTGTACGTAAGTAACTAACATGTATTTATTTGAATAATTGGTCCTCTTTTCATTTTTACTCAGGATTTATAGGACTTGGGAAATAGCAGCAATTAATTTCTGTGACCTTTTCTTTAATGAATAATTTTGCAACCTTTTGTAACTGTTTAGTGAAATTAACAGATATTATAATCTCAGACCCTAGAATGTTAAAGCATTTCTTTTCACTGACTTGAACCTTCAGTTCTGTGTAACTCGTATTTGTCTCTTGGCCCAAACAACAGATGAGATGTGGTTATTAGAGGGCAGTTAAATGGTGTATAAAAGTATAGTAGGCCCAAGTCCATTGTGATTAAATAATCCTCATGTGTTTTTCTTTCTGCAGCAGTATGAACTATTGCTTCTGTCATTTCCATTTTTGAATGTACTCTGCAGCTTGTAATTATGAGGCTCTTATATAACTCAGTGAAAAAGTTTTTTGTTTTGTTGTTTTTTTTTGGTTTGTTTCATTTAACAAAATCTACCTGCTATAACAGAGTTATGTTTTCTATCACAATTTCCATTATCTAGTTATTTTTTAAACTGATGCTATTAACAAAACAATAGAATAAGAAAGACTAGAGATCTCTTCAAGAAAATTAGAGATACCAAGGGAACATTTCATGCAAAGATGGGCACAATAAAGGACAGAAATGGTATGGACCTAACAGAAACAGAAGATATTAAGAAGAGATGGCAAGAATACACAGAAGAACTATACAAAAAAGATCATCACTACCCAGATAATCACGATGGTGTGATCACTTACCTAGAGCCAGACATCGTGGAATGCGAAGTCAAGTGGGCCTTAGGAAGCAGCATTACGAACAAAGCTAGTGGAGGTGATGGAATTCCAGTTGAGCTATTTCAAATCCTGAAAGATGATGTTGTGCAAGTGCTGCACTCAAGATGCCAGCAAATTTGGAAAACTCAGCAGTGGCCACAGGACTGGAAAAGATCAGTTTTCATTCCAACCCCAAAGAAAGGCGATGCCAAAGAATGCTCAAACTACTGCACAGTTGCACTCATCTCACATGCTAGCAAAGTAATGCTTAGAATTCTCCAAGCCAGACAGTACATGAACCGTGAATTCCAGATGTTCAAGCTGGATTTAGAAAAGGCAGAGGAACCAGAGATCAAATTGCCAACATTTGCTGGATCATCGAAAAAGCAAGAGAGTTCCAAAAAAACATCTACTTCTGCTTTATTGACTATGCCAAAGCCTTTGACTGTGTGGATCACCACAAACTGTGGAACATTCTTCAAGAGATGGGAATACCAGACCACCTGACCTGCCTCCTCAGAAATCTGTATGCAGGTCAGGAAGCCACAGTTAGAACTGGACATGGAACAACAGACTGGTTGCAAATCGGGAAAGGAGTACATCAAGGTTGTATGTTGTCACCCTGCTTATTTAACTTATATGCAGAGTACATCATGCGAAATGCCAGGCTGGATGAAGCACAAGCTAGAATCAAGATTACTGGGAGAAATATCAGTAACTTCAGATACGCAGATGACACCACCCTTATGATAGAAAGTGAAGAAGAACTAAAGAGCCTCTTGATGAAAGAGGAGAGTGAAAAAGTTGACTTAAAACTCAACATTCAGAAAACTAAGATCATGGCATCTGGTCCCATCACTTCATGGCAAACAGATGGGGAAGCAATGGAAACAGTGACAGACTTTATTTTGGGGGGCTCCAAAATCACTGCAGATGGTGACTGCAGCCATCAAATTAAAAGACGCCTGCTCCTTGGACAAAAAGCTATGACCAACCTAGATAGCATATTAAAAAGCAGAGACATTACGTTTCCTACCAAGGTCCGTCCAGTCAAAGCTATGGTTTTTCCAGTAGTCATGTATGGATGTGAAAGTTGCACTCTAAAGAAAGCTGATTGCCAAAGAATTGATTTTGAACTGTGATGTTGGAGAAGACTCTTGAGAGTCCCTCAGACTGCAAGGAGATCCAACCAGTCCATCCTAAGGGAAATCAGTCCTGAATATTCATTGGAAGGACTACTGCTGAAGCTGAAACTCCAATACTTTGGCCACCTGATGTGAAGAACTGACTCATTTGAAAAGACCCTGATGTTGGGAAAGATTGAGGGCAGGAGGAGAATGGGACGACAGAGGATGAGATGGTTGGATGGCATCACCAACTCAATGGACATGAGTAATCTCCGGGAGTTGGTGATGGACAGGGAGGCCTGGAGTGCTTCAGTCCATGGGTTTGCAAAGAGTCGGACACGACTGAGTGACTGAACTGAATTGAACTCAAGTGAACTACTACAGTTCCCCATAGAAGTAGTTTTTTGGTTAAGCACTGGTAGTTTATTTGATGTAGCTAAACGAATGAGTTTCTTCTTTCTACCCTCGCTTCTGTTTCTGCACAGCACAATGAGCTGGGAAAACTTTTAGGTGCTCCTGATTAGAAAACGTCCATTGGTTTCTCACTTAGGGCCTTTACTGTGCATGTGAAGTTTGCTCAAAGGTTTTCTAATCCTGCTGCAGACACTGGCATGGCCAGGGGCCAGGATCAGGGCACTATGTGTCAGTAACCACCCAGCATTTCTACTACTCTTCCTTGAAAAAAAGAAGAACTATGGGATTGAGAGACATAGGTATTAATTTTAAAAAAACTAAATTTTTAAAAAGTGGATTTATAATAGCATTCTATTCTAAGAATTCTAATAAATTATTTTAAATGCAGAATCATCTATTATTTTAGAATTTTCTTCACTGATTAAAGAAGCCCAAAACAAGTCATATGCAGGCAAGGAAAGATTCAGAAAGCAGATTAAAATGGAGCTCTTAAACATAAAAGCAGAACGAAGTTAATTTGAAATAGCAAAAAATAGGTCAGTAACCAGCAGCAGCAGTGTAAAGAACCCTCCTGCCAATGCAGAAGGTGCAGGTTCGATCCCTGGGTTGGGAAGATCCCCTGGAAAAGGAACTGGCAACCCACTCCAGTATTCTTCCCTGGATAATCCCATGGACAGAGGAGCCTGAAGGGCTACAGTCCATGGGGTCAAAGAAGAGTTTAGACTTGGTGACTAAACAACAAATCAGCAGCGCACGGGTCACATCCCTTACATGCTTTGTAAATCCCATGGTTGCCTCACTGTGTGAGAGTTATTAGGATCAGCTGTAAGATACCCGTGTGTATCCTTGGAAACACTCAGATCTCAGTTGACAAGTACCCTCCTTGGCGAACCCTCAGGGACCACCAAATCTAGCCTTGGTCTTCCTGTCTCTCGGTCTTTGTCCCATCCTGGTCTGTGGTCTTCTCAGCACTTACTACTCTGAAATCTCATTGCTCAGCTACTGGTTTGCTTGTTCATCAGCCAACTCTTCTTGCTCTAGAATGTAATGCATAATTATGTTGCTTCTCACTGTTATATCTCAAGTTCCTAGAATTGCGCTAGGCATTTAGTAGAACACACACAAAAAGTTGCATATTCAAATGATTCCTTACTATTAGTATATTCTTTCCCACTTTGATGACAACCCTGCATGTTATGCCCTTCGTGACTAAGTGACTCAGACAATAAAGAATCCGCTTACAATGCAAGAGACCTGGGTTCGATCCCTGGGTTGGGAAGATCCCCTGCAGAAGGGAACGGCAACCCACTCCAGTGTTCTGGCCTGGAGAATCCCATGGACAGAGGAGCCTGGGGGGCTACAGTCCATGGGATCGCCAAGAGTCAGACATGACTGAGTGACTAACGCCACATGTTAGAGCAATTGTTAGCTACATTTTATAGGATCTAGAATGACATGCTGGGAAAAACAGCTTTTAAACCAAAGGGTGAGGCAATATATTAGTATATGAATTTTGTCAGAGGTAAAAATGCTTATTGAGAAGAAGGGCTTTCATGTAGCAACAGATAACATGACTACTGTCTGAGAGAAAGCAAGGCACTATGCTCTTACTGTCTACTTTAGTAGGACAAGTATCAGGCACTCATTCTAACTTCATCAATACCTCATAGTGAATAAATATTTACATTTTTACTGTTCATGTGGTATACAGATTTAGCTGTATTCTGAAAATGCTTCATTTTTATTCAGAATTTAATAGTTCACCAAGTAACTGCTTATGGATTTGATAACATCTGCTTTATTATTAGTGAGATCACCTTGTAATCTCAATCTCAATTACAAAGTCATTAGACGTCTTAAGTAAAACTGATTCTACACTTTAGAAGTACTGGCAGGAGGACTGAATGAACTTTAATGTGGTAAAGGACAGTTGAAATTCATTAAAGTGATCAGCAAGGTTAATATTTAATACAATAATGCTAATTTTCTAGCCTGCCAGACTCTTCTGTCCATGAACTTCTCCAGGCAAGAACACTGGAGTGGGTTGCTATTCCCTTCTCTAGGGGATCTTCCAACCCAGGGATCAAACCTGGGTCTCCTGCATTGCAGGCAGATTCTTTACCGTCTGAACCAACAGCGAAGCCCAATACTAGTTTTCTAAGGAACTATATTATTATAAAAAATGATAGTGATTCTCATTAACATGATTTTATACCACTTTATACATCAACAAAGTAAAGTATTTATTTAAGCGTTTGTTTTTCTCTTGAGTAGAGGAAAACTTAGTAAATGATTGAAAATCTTTTCTGTATCACAGTATATTTCAGGTAAGTTGGCTTTAAGAAAATTCTTGATGATGGATTTTTAGAAAATAGTTTTCAAAGAGAAAATTTGGTGTCTTCATTTTTGTAAGGCGCTTTGGGGAGGGAGACTTTACTTTTAAATAAGCAACTGCTAAAACCTACTTGCTTCCAGTGAACATCACCCAGAATTCATAGGCAGTAATCCTAAATGTTCAAAGAGAAGACACTGACCACATTATAAACTCTTTAAAAGTCTGTGCATTACAGGAACATTTATTTTGCTTGTTAAGTGTTGAAATTTGTGAAAGAGTGTCATTGTATTTATAGTTCTATTATTACCATATTTCCACGTTATCACTTATAATATTAAAGACTGTTTCTCTAACTCTCTTCATAATTATGGCTCAATAGGAATCCTAAGTTTTTATGTAACTGAATAGTCCTGTGCTTGATTGTCTATTTGCGAATTTTTGGCTGGTTCCTCATACTTATTTTATTTTTCAGGCAATAATTAACAGCACCATCACTCCAAACATGACATTTACTAAAACATCTCAGAAGTTTGGCCAGTGGGCCGATAGCAGGGCAAACACTGTTTATGGACTGGGGTTCTCCTCTGAGCACCATCTTTCGAAAGTAAGTTAAATCATAAGATCCAAGTGGAAATCTGCATCTTCTGGTCAGACATCTTATATATGTAATGGAAAATGGAAAGTATAAAATGCAGGAGAAATTTCTTTGATATTCTTGGAACAACTGTAGTGGCTTTAGAGCAAGAAGTGAGAGATCAGTCGATTCCACTGTCAACTGGAAACGTTGTATACATTAAATGCAGTCACCATTGATTACATGTGTTGTATTGACATTTGTGTGGTTAACTAGGTGTGATAGGAAATAAAAGCTGGGAATTATCACTTTAATATGGACTTTGCTTGGTGGGTAGCAGCTTTGATTGATGTTCTGCAATATAGGTAAACACCAAACTCTTCTGAATTGTGGAAACTCAAGCTGATAGTGGTATTTCAGCTTTTTGACATATAAATTCTGTTTTATGCTTTGTTTGGGTGAGAATAACTCTGAGCTTTCTGATACAACACAGAGTAAGATCTAAGAGACACCCTGAAGAGTTCTTGGAACCAACCAAGTAAATTGCTATGGCTAGAATGGCTGATAAAATACAGAGCATCACCTGGGCAAAATACTGGGAAAAAAAAAAAACAGTTGTCCAGCATAGAAGCAAGAAGCCATGAAGTATTCANCTAAGAGACACCCTGAGGAGTTCTTGGAACCAACCAAGTAAATTGCTATGGCTAGAATGGCTGATAAAATACAGAGCATCACCTGGGCAAAATACTGGAAAAAAAAAAAACAGTTGTCCAGCATAGAAGCAAGAAGCCATGAAGTATTCATACCAGCCCTGTCTTGAGTTCTTGTGGCTGTCACAAAGAAAGAGCTTATAAGGAGAAGGAAACAATGGCAGGATAACAGGATGATCAAGGGATGATTGCTCACCTTTGTACTTCACATTTAGTGCTCACCAGACCCCAAGGATTATGTTCACAACTTCTCTGTTTGAAATATTCAGTTAAAAGAATAACCCTACATTGGAACCATGTTTTATGCATGCTTTGGTACACATCAGATCCGATGACCTGGGAACTGAAATTGCTCAAGTGCAGGGTAATCAGGCTCTTGTTAGATGCACACTGTTAATACTTAAGTAAAACACGAACTGTTCATTATAGAAATCATTCAGATTCTTAAAAATCGGTTCTTTAAAAAAAATCTTACACTTTTGTGAATATTTATTGATTTGGTTATAATTAGATAGTTCATTAGTTAAAATAATCTTTCTTTCCTTTGGTTTTAGTTGTAAAACTTCCTTAACGCTGTTTTCAAGTGCTTTTGTTATCTTTTCTTTAATATAAATTAGAGTTGAAAGCTCAGTTTTACGACCGTTTTAACTTTTGTCTTGGTGACTATAAGTCATTCTCTGTAAGATGATTAAGACAGACAAGTGTTGCCTAATTTCGCTTCCCTTATACCCACCATATTCTCCAAATACATTTCTTGAACTGTGGTAAAAGTATGAGTTTTAGCCTCAAAGTATTTGAACAAAGCAGGGACATAGGCATCCAGGTAAGCATTGCCCCTCCATAAACAATCCCCTCAGGAAATTACACATCTATTCTATTTTTGCCATTACTCAGAACCTTTTTGGAACTTTTCTTTTGAAATTGTCTATTAACCCCTATAGCAAAAACATTAAAACTTTGATTATATTACACTTGCTGAATTTCCTGACAACAAAGGAACTAGGTTGTGGATTAATTTCTCAAAACTTGCATGAAATGATTTTTGAACCTGAGTAATTTTTTACTGTATTAAGTCGATTCTTTTTTATAACTGCATCTTTCAAGTTATGGGCAAAAACTAATATGATAAGGAAATTATTTATTAAAATCTGTCAATCATATTGTTTCCTCTTATCTGATATTTTTTCTGAGAATGGCATTTATAGTTAAAGAATTTGTTTTTCCTCTTTATAGTTAGTGTATGTTTTTGACCAAACTGACTTGGTAGTGGGTCCTGGTATTGTATTGTGAAGGTAGATTAGGAAACGACCCATTAGCTCCTGGAGTCAACCCTAGTTTATTTATTCACTAGACTTGGCTCCAGGAGCTTGTGATCAATCTCTTCGGAATGTTTTGGCCCAAAAATAACAAAACCATGACTTATTTTCCAAGCTGCCTTGAAGATTAAGGTTGGTGCTTTGTAGGGGGCCCAAAGGAGTATATAATCTTTTACATAAATGAAGCAAGCATGGAAGTATTCTGGCCTGTTTTTGTCACTAAAAACCATACATGAAACAAAACATTATGAGATTAGAGAAGTCTCTGAAGGCAATTGTAGACAAGGTGCTCTCAAAATGCAGAGAGCCGAGCACTGAAAAGAAATGTGTGGTCTCCTAAGGTTGACGGATGAGGAAAATTTCAACTATGCTTGGATTGTTAGAGTGCTTTCCAAGTGGTATTTTGTTATCATGGAAACCTAAGTCTATAAAAGTTAACAGCAGCTTGGGTCTTTATGAAGTTGAGAAGAGTTTTAAACATTAACTACCTTGGAATGCCAAATTAGTATAAGAAAAACTTTATGTACTAGTTCAAATTACATAAAGACTAATTGCGGTTTTTCTTTTATTTCATTTCTAACAATGTGAATGTGACCTTTTTAGCTCTATATTTTTTAACAGTAATATGATATTCTCTTCAATTAGATAAGTATAATAATCCAGATTCAGTTTCCTGATCTACAAGTTATAGGTGGGGGGTAACAGGTTTAAGGTAAGAAGGAAAGTTGTTATAACAGCTTTAATTTTGACCTTCTTCTGTTTCTCTGCAGTAGGTCAGAATATCATGAGCCTTTCCTTCCAAAGCTTTCCTTCCCAAGATGCAAGTGAAACTGGGGTTGGTTTATCAGGTTTGAGAGAGACCTGTAATTTCATGTTTTTATTGCCAACTCTAATAGATGTTTAAACTTGCACCCATATTTTCAATTTTTTGAAAAATCTGGTTATTTTGTAGCCTTAGCTTATTCTCTCTGAGAACAGTGGGAGAGTAATTTCTACTTCCAGTGCATAAAGAGATACTGTTTGTAGCCATGACCTTTATTTATTAGATTACCTTGAGTTCCTGAGAGTTATCATTTCACAAAAGTAATTTTTAAAATTGTTACCAATCTTAAAGACCTTCGTGGGGACCTGCTTTTCCTTTCTGCTGCTGTTTAGGAATCTTTGGTAATGAAAATTTACTAATGTCAGTCAGTGACAGTAATAGATGTTGCTGTTTGTATTGCTGAAAATAAAATGCCTCATGTAATACAAGAGTTAATATCCTAGTAAAAGTTAAAGGCCTGCTCCAGATACAGAGATGTTTAGGAGTGGACACTTAGGTGATTTAAATTTTTCTGTGATAAACACGGTGTGCCCATCTTTACTGATTTCACTCCCAACCTCCACCCCCATCCCCTACCTTGGTCTTAGTAAAGTATATCTGAACGACCAAGAAGGGACATAGCAAAGCTAGCTGACACCAAATTCTAACTTAGTTGTATCATGATGTTTTTGAATGAGATTTGTCAGAGTACTTTATGGTGTACAAATGTTTGATATTAGGTTTATTTTCCTGTCATTTTCATATTATGCCTGTAATTGATTTGAGAGCTAAGTTTCTTGTTTAAGAGTCAACTATTCAGTAAAATGGAAGAAACTTAGGGTAAAAGTGGGCATTAAGACCTATTTTTATTTGGTTAATGTATGTAGTCTTTCTGCATTCAGTTTGCAGAAAAGTTTCAGGAATTTAAAGAAGCTGCTCGGCTAGCAAAGGAGAAATCACAAGAAAAGATGGAACTTACCAGTACGCCTTCACAGGTGGGTATCTAATTTCTATTCCTTGTTCATTTTAGATGATATGCTTTGTGCCAGAGATAAATTTAGAAAAATAATGGCAAAGTTAAGGTGATTTTCAAAGTGGACATAGAAATGCACTGTTCAATTAATCTGTACTTGTGGAGAAAGGATTTTTTCCCTTATATACCACTGTGTATAAGAATCTTGTGGCGGGGAAATCTGTTTAGTAATTAAAAGTCAGCTTTCTAATATGCATACAACTTGGAAACAGTTGTATCCAAAGAGCGTAGGTTGCCCTGTTGTCTGTCTTCTGTCTTCCCTGATGATCAGTAGAGTGTGGCTGCAAGAGGAGAAGTGGGAGAGGCTTGGGGAAACAAAAGTTTATTGTACTCACAGGTCCTCGAAATGTTGCAGGAAGGGTAACCCCTTCTAAGGCCCCAAAAGTGGACTCTTCTCTGACACTCAGCAGTGAATTGTCCGAGGAGACGCTTGTGCTGACAAAGCAAGAGACTCTATTGGGAAGGGGCGCAGCAGGCAGAGGGAACCCAGGAGGACCGCTCTGTCACGTGACTCACGGTCTCGGGTTTCCTGGTGATGAGATTAGTTTCTGGCTGTCTCTGGCCAATCATTCTGACTCAGGGTCCTTCCTAGTGGTCCATGCATTGCTCAAGCAAGATGGATGCAGCGAGAAGGATTCTGGGAGGTGGTGAGACACGTGACATCTCCTTTTGACCTTTCCTAAATTCTTGCGGTTGGTGGTGGCTTGTTAGTTCCAGGTTCCTTATCAGGACCTCCTGTCATAAAATAATTCATGCAAATGTGACTATGGTGCCTGACCAGGCTGGGCAGTTTCATCATGTTTCCCCTAACGGGGGGCATGGCACACCTCTAGGAGGCAGCAGGAACGGCTCAGGTCGGGCAGCAGGCAGAAAGCAGGAGTACAGGAGAACACCAACCAAGGCTAGAGCCTGCATTGGGATTTCTCTTGGGAATGGCAGGCAGGGTGAACAGTTTAGGACTGACTAGTCTGCATGATTTCAGCTGGCTCTAAATCATAAGGGTGGTTCCCAGTTGCCTAACACCCGGCTCTTGGAATGTTGTCTCCCCAGATTCAGGGGCCCGATAAAAGAGTGTTTCCTGGAGTGGTTAATTTACATATCAAAGGCATGCTCCCATCGTAGCCCCCTGCTATCTCTAAGAACTGGCTAACTAGAAAGGTTTTTAAGATGTCATCACAGTATACAGAAAATTAAAATATATAAATAATATAGTTTGTTCTACCTGATTTTAAGATGTGTTTAAATCTGAAAGTTGGAACATTTACATCTCAGCACTGAGACCCAAAGGTTGTAGGTTTTTAAAAAGTAAACCTACTTTTTAGTAGGTTTGGAAGCAACCTAGATGTCCATCAGCAGACGAATGGATAAGAAAGCTGTGGTACATATACACAATGGAGTATTCCTCAGCCATTAAAAAGAATGAATCAGTTCTAATGAAGTGGATGAAACTGGAGCCGATTATACAGAGTGAAGCAAGCCAGAAAGAAAAACACCAATATAGTATACTAACACATATATATGGAATTTAGAAAGATGGTAATGATAACCCTGTATGCAAGACAGCAAAAGAGACACAGATGTAAAGAACAGACTTTTGGACTCTGTGGGAGAGGGAGAGGGTGGGATGATTTGGGAGAATGGCATTGAAACATGTATACTATCATGTAAGAAATGAATCGCTAGTCTAACTTCAATACAGGATACAGGATGCTTGGGGCTGGTGCACTGGGATGACCCAGAGAGATGATATGGGGAGGGAGGTGGGAGGGGGGTTCAGGGTTGGGAACTCATGTACACCTGTGGTGGATTCATGTCAATGTATGGCAAAACCAATACAGTATTGTAAAGTTAAAAAAAAAAAAAAAAAGTACCACTTTTTCCTTTAACAGGTTAGTTAATACCTGCTACTTGTCCATTGTAGTCTTTCTTCAGCAGGAAATTAATTACATCTCCAAATAAAATTCATTAAATAGCTACATTTCAGTATTTTTACATAGGTTTTAATGTAATAATATGACTCAGAGAAGGCCAGTAACTTTTAGCTTTTTAATAATAGACTTTTCTAAAATTTTTATTTCAGTTGAAATCTTATGGGTAAGGTTCAGCTTTATACTGGGTTCTTCTCCAGGGTAATTGTTTTTGAAGTGTACTTAGGAGATTTTATAAAAGGAGGGATTGGATGTTACAAACATTTCTGTGGAATATGTCAGTAAGTAGCTGTTTTACATAAAACTTTCTTAAGGAAGTAGATAGTGATTGCCTTGGAATTTTGTGACTAGCCAAATGATTGGAACATTGTAGAAAATATTTTGCTCTTCCTTCCTCCCCACCCCGACACTCAACTCTATTTGGTAAACCCTACTGGTATAAAGAGTTTTGAGAGTTTTCAGAGGAAAGGAGAGCTCTGTTAAGTACGCTTAAAGTACGCATTTCCTCACAGGCTAAAGGTGAACTCTGGATTGAAGCCAAAGCTCCATTATTCCTCCTCTGTATTTGCAGAGACCTGGAATAACATGAATGATCATTTTGAGACTTCCCTTGAATCTCCCTAAGTGCTATGATAGTGTAGTGATGCTTTTAAATATAAAAGCCTGTTTAAAATTTAGCGTGCTGCGATTCATGGGGTCACAAAGAGTCGGACACGACTGAGCGGCTGAACTGACACATTGGGAACTCTAGTTCCTCAAGCGAATGATTCTAGTGTCACCGCAGGATGCTCCAGCACATTCAACAAAAGAGTACTCCAAAGACTCTAATAAAATTGTAATAGATTACACTTGGCCACTGTACTTAGTTCCTGTTCTCTAATCGTAACTTGGTTTTGTTTAATTAGTCATGCAGTGTTACAAGTTGCTGCTATGGTCCCTGCTTGTCTTTGGTGGAAGGAATGTCGTTAAGCTATTACTTTCATCAGAGGAATCGAAGATGTTTATATTTGGAAAGTGCTGTGAAATACAATGAGTAAAGACATGTCTTAAGTACACTAGCATTTGAGAACCAAAATATTCTGACCTTCATTTATCTTTTAAAAATATTTGAAGTCTGATTGTTCATTTACAGAAGCCAGAGAAATAGGGGGGGGAAGTATTTTCATTTCTCTTTCTTCTCCTTTCTTTTTTTGTATGACAGTCCCTTACAGAGGTCATTAATATTTCTGTTTTACTTTGAATCATGTAATCTCTGGCCACCCTGATTCTATTCATTTTGAGCTTGATTTTCACTGATTTAATACAATCTATTAAAATAACACTCTGCCTGGAGAATAGAATGTTACTCAGGAATTCAGCAAAGGGAATCAAGAAATTAAATGTGATAATTGATAATAGGTAGTCACAGCTTTTGCTTTTATTCAAGGCTGTATTGCAGACAAGATAGGCATATGTATTTTCAGGTCAAATTTAGACATACATTCTTTTTCTGCCACTATGTGATCTTCAAAAATTTGCTTAATCCAAGTCTAAACATCTGCAACATGAATGTTATATTACTTACCTTACAGGATTGTTGGGAGGAATGAATATAACGATAATGTCATGTTGACTGGCTATAATGTAGACTCTAGAGCTCGGCTTTGATCTGGACTCTAACCCTTGTTAGTTTTCTGAGCTTAGGCACGTTAGTATTTTCTTTAATTCATAAAATGGGAATAAGTTATTTCCTTACAAAGTTGTCGTGAGAATTAAGTAAGGATTACAAAGTGCTTAGTGTGTAGTAAAGGCTTAATGTTAACAATTAAGTTGTAATGTGACTATAATGGTGAAGATGATGATATAAAGCCTTGGCAGTGTTATTTAGAAAAATACAGATGCCCTAATTAAATAAAGCCTACATCAGAAGCCCCTGGAAGAAGTGTTAAAATACTCCCAACCATTTCTAAATTTAGAAGGGCTGCAATAGAGCCTTCGAATGTGCACTTCTAACAGGTTTCCAAGAGATGCTGAAGACTGTTGATCTGGAGAATCACACTTTGAGCAACACTGCTGTAGATAAACCCTTCCATCTCCCTAAAGGCTTGTGATGAAAGGAGTCTGGCATTTGGAGCAGAGTTAGCCAATTCCCTCTTAGACTGTTGAGCTAAGGTTGTATACGTGGTATAAATGTGTGGTTGTGCCATAATCTTCACGTTGTCTTCGTCAAGGTAACGTCTCTAGGAGTACGTGGACTCACATGTTAGTTGTCGGGTTCTTTCACCTCTCTCTTTAAATAAGACATTAATTTGAAACTTTTTATCTGTTGGAGATCTTATGTTCTCATGTTTCCATGGGAATCATTTAAACAGTCAATGATTTATGATCAAGAGTGATGATTGACGTTAAGCCTGAAATTTCTTACAAAGTTCACAGTTGCAAAATACTGTATTTCAGTTAACTTAATAGAGAAAGGGGCTATATGATCAAGTAAATCCAAGTGTTTCTTCATTGGAATTGAAAAAAAATTAATTTTTAGCTGCCAGTTGACTAAGACTTTTAAATTGAGTACAATGTATTTAATTCCATCACTTGTTTGCGGCCAAACAAAAGTCATGGGCTTTTTTTATTTTCCATTTAATATGTCAGGTTGTGTAGCATTGAACATATTGTAGTAGCTATCTTGATTTATATTTAGTATGTCTTAACTTTTTCCTCAAGATTTTTTAGCATTCACTTTATAGAAAAAATAGATTCCTACATGTGTGTATGTGTATTCAGAGAAAATCAAAGTTTCTTTTTTTATTTGTAAATGTCATAATTTTTTAAATGGTCATTTAAGCAATAAATTGTATTTGCCCAAATGGCACTGGTTTCTTGTAAGTGATTATTAGAACCTCTGTGACTAGCTATTCTATCCTATGAAAGTCAGTTGATCTCTTTTGGCAGCGGTTCTTGAATCTATAAGGTCAGAGGTTTGAACTATATCATGTATTAAGGACATTTCAAATGCAATAAATCTTGAATGGTTTAGATTTTCTTGGTATAAATGGATTTTTTGAAAGGTGGTCTGCATTTAGACCTGTTAATGTCCTAAACTATATTATTTACATATCTAGCCCAAAAATATACCTGTAGAATTAGTGAATGCCTATACATTAAATATGATACCTTTTCAGTCATAGTATCATCTGACAAGTTTCATATTTACTGAACCAGATACCACAAGAACAGTGTTTACAACCTCAGGAAAGATTTGCTAGAGCTCTCTTCATATAATTATTTGCTCTCCAAAGTAAGAACAGTGAAGACATATGTCTTTCTTTAATCCTGATTATGAATCTTGCTTAGAGTTGTGTTCGACTCTTTGTGACCCCGTGGACTGTAGCCCACCAGGCTCCTCTGTGCATGGGAAGAATACTGGAGTGAGTTGCCATTTCCTCCTCCAGGGGATCTTCCCAACCCAGGGATCGATCCCAGGTCTCCTGCATCTTCTGCACTCGCAGATGGATTCCTAACCACTGAGCCAGGGAAGCCCCAAATTAAGAACAGTGCAGATATGTGCCTTTAACCCTGATTATGAATCTTTATTACATAAGTCATACCAAATTTGATTGTCTACAATTTCCCGAGGTTTGTTTTTCTTCAAGTAGAGCTAACCCTTGACACCCCACCCTCCTGCTGTGGCACGTACACCTGAACAGACTCCTGAGAGAAGGCTGGCGACAGCACCCCGAAGGCCTGGCCTGCAGTGAGAGCCCACAGCATTTCTCTCCCATGTGATTCAAGATATTTCTGGGGCTTTCTGTGTTTTTCAGCGGAGGGCTTTCTTGCCACTTCATAAATGAGGAAAGAGAATTCTTAAGCACTTTCTGAATCTTTTACATCCTTGTTCAGGTTTCCTTTTTTTTTTTAATATGGTCACATCTTCTAGTTTTGGCTTCCTTGGTACTCTCATATTTAAAATGCAAAGTTTTTATTTTTTATCACTGTGATCAAAGACTATATCATTTGATATATTTTTCCTTAAACATTCACGATAGACGTGCTAGCCATATTAGCTTAGGAATCCCTTTCTGAAGAGAAATTATCCTACTTTTTCAAAGTTTGTAGTCTAGCAGATATACTTCATGCTTTTTTAAAAATTTTGTTTAGTTTTTAATTGAAGGATAATTGCTTTACAGAACTTTATTCGTTTCTGCCAAATAGACTTCATGCTTTTTATTTTGATATTTGATTTAAAGATATAAAATGTAGGTTTTATGAAAAGTTAACGTTTTTAAGGAATAACTACAGTTGAATAGGAAACTGCACAGAATTTAAAAACAACTAAATATTTGGAATATGTTAAATAAAACAAGTTTCGCAGTGCTATTTTTAGCATATGTAAAATTTCTAGCTTTCACACAATTCTTTTGGCTGCCCCTGTGGTAGTTGGAGTAGCTGGAGGGCAAAGGAGTTTTGTTGCCCTCTTGTACTGTTGGAACTCTTTCTTGTTCTCCTGAGCAAATGTTGATTTTTTTTTTTTTTTTAACAAACATCCTTAAAAATAAAGCATGCTCAGGGCTTTTGTTTTCATTTTAGATATAGCGTCTAGGGTAACTTAAATATGACTTTTGCTAAATATAGCGAATATTTGAGCCTCTGGAAGAAAAGCAACCTGAGTCCCTTTCTTCCTTTTCTCCTCCTTAGCTTGTCTCTGAGAACAGTCTGCTTCAGTGGCATCAACAGTATTATCCTCCCCAACACTCATGCCTCATCAACTTTCTTACTTCATTCCAGAAGGTCGTAAGAACCAGAAATCAGACGGCGACTCCTCTCTCTCTCTTAATCCTGATCTCCTTTTCACTCTTACACTCTTATCAACCAGTTCTAGCAGGTCCTTGTTGCTAATATTAGTTGTGCTCTTCCATGTTAACAAGACAATTTGTTTCTGTTGTCATTTTCAATGAAATCAGTTCTTGGCCAACTTAGCATTTAGTTGACTGGACAGTCAACCTGGATTATTTTAGTTTGGCCTTTCTTGGAGAAAAAATTTTCCTGATTTATTGAAACCAAATATGAATACCTCATGGTTTCTTACTGGCTGCTTAAAACTTTTCCAGGCTAATTGATGTCGCCCATGATTGATCAAGAGATAGTCATTTTGGTTACTGTTCTCTCAGTAGGATTTGCCTTTGTTGTAAAACAATTTCATGTTGTCACAATATACTGCAAACTATTTGTGCATTGACTTATCAGTTAATAGAAACAATAGATTCAGAAGAAAGATTTTAAAGGAATAAAATTAAATGTCAAACTGGAGGTTCCATTAATTATTGAAAAATAGTTAGGTGAAGATGTGGAATCAAGAAGGGAGTCTTTTAATCTTTTGATAGTTTGTATAATTTATAACATTATGGTACTATTAGTTAAAATATTTAAATGTGAAATAAAACACATAAAGCAGTATGAAACCAGAAGCCCCAGAAAAGAAAGTTGATCTCACATTAATATTTTCCATATTTCTTTCTGGTGCTTCTCCATGAGTAATAATTGTTATATAAAGTATATAAATTATCATAATCTAGATATCTCCTTATATTATCCTCTCTTTCTGGTTATAAGCAATTTCCTATATTATACATATTCATCTTGTTTCTATTGAGGAGATCTTACATTCTTTCAGGTTGACAAATTATGACCATCCCTGTTGACTAATGTTTCCATTTTCTTGCCTAACTTAGCCTAATATTTCAGTTTTGAAGTTTTATTGGTCAGAGATTGTAAGGGGTCCACCAAGCTGCTCTTTAACCATCTTGTGCTGGGGCCTTCCCTGCTTAATGGGTTTGTCAAATGACACCTCATTCTGCTTTCTGATATCAAATTTAGATAATCTGGGGATGACAGTGATAAGAGTAAGTGTCAGAGTGAGCTTTGGTTTACATTCCATCTCTTTCCCAGTGGGATAACTTAAATTCACTTTGATAGAAATAAAACAGGAAATTTTGCAAAGAGAAATAATTTCATTATGAGTAGCAGGTAAGAAAAGCTGAAATACACTAAAATCATTGTATATAATGTTACAGGAATATTTCCAATTACTTTTCTAAATGACTCTTAGAACTGAAAACTATGGCAGATAAAAAAATTGAGACTTAAGATTTCATTCTTTCTCTTCCTATCCTCCCATAAATAATAATTAATAATCTTACAGTTTTGTCTTATTTTATTTTTCTTCTCAAATAATTATTTGAACATCTAGCCAATTAATTGCTTATATAACCTGAAAGCTTTTNGCAATGTGATTCATATGCAGTTTTAAAAGAGGAAAGCAAAAATTTCTTTCCTGTTTAGCACATCCAATTAGTAAACAGATGTAACTACAGTGAACATAATTATAAACTTGATTTCTTTGGCTAAAACTTAAACACATGTGCATTGAATACTGTTGCGTTAAGAAATACGAATTTTTGTATTTATCATTGGTAAAGCTGTTTCTAATCTACTTTTTGCACCTAGAATTTTGAGTGTTTATTACTTTGCTAATCTTCAGTGCTTGGAATTACCAACTGCGACTGGTCATCTATTGATTTTCTCTGTTCTTGGGAGTCAAGTAGGAGTTACTTTCTTTGATGTGAAGATACAGCTTCTTTGACAACTGGAATATATAGGTTAGCCAAGGAGATATTTGAGTTCTGAAAATGAAATTTAACAGGTCAATTTTAGCTTTTGGTTATGTTAAAGGCATTATGCAATCTTAGAGTTTTCTTATTATTTCAAAAATACTTTAGGTTTTAGAAGATTTATATCTGAACTTGTTTTTATTTTCTATCAATCAATATTAATGAATACTCACTAAGTTACTTGATTAAAATTAAGATTTCTACCTGAGACAGAAAACCGAATCATCTTACAACTAATGTTAGAATATCAAAATAGCATTAAAGATTTCAGAGATGGTGTAATCTAGGATTTTTCAAGCTGTAGTGGTTTGAAATCAACTTAGGTTATTCATTTCATTCTGAAAAAAATGAAATATAAAATTAAATAGGAAAAAACAAAATAAAACTCAACATTAGGAGAAGAAACTGTGTTTCAGTAACATATATTTTAGTGTGGGCTGGATTATAGGGTAAAACATCAAAGTTTGAAAGCTTGTGCCTTTGACACATTCTGTCCTGATTCTAGGACATTAGATGATTTGTCCTGGGTTGCATGGGTTATTAGTGACAACTTTAGGTTTACAGCTCAGCACTTTTGATCCTAGTATGTACTACCAAGTTAGTTAACAGTGCATTTTAGTCTAATCCCCAAAATAAGCGCATTGTTGTGTCAGAAATTTAATAACTGTTTCTATGTCAGGAAAACTATATAGAAATAAGATCAATGTTTTATAAATTACACAAAGAATATTAAAATAATTTCTCTTTAAATCTGAAACTCACAAATATTTAAACTTGATACAATATCCTTTTTTACCATGGCAAAAAAAAACATTTAAAATCTGTGTTTTTAAGGCTTGCATATACTATTTATTTTTGCCTTTCTTCCTTGGAACTTATTTCAGCAGGAAAGAATGAATAGCAAAAAAGATATTCTGCCAACATTCCTCTGTTCTGGTTGATATCATTTTATTGCTAAATTAGGAGCAAAATCACTAGAACATCTATGTGTGTGTGTGTGTGTGTTTTTAAAGATGGAAGGATTCGGGAAACAGTGATCTAGTCAGTCAAGTGGATTGAGTTGATTATAGTAATAGCTATTTAGCAAGCCAGCTTGTGCTCTTCTTAAAATTTAAGTTTTATGCCTAAATCTTCCTGATTCATTAATTAACATGCCAAAAGAAGGCCCTGAGTTTTCATTCGGTCCTGAAAATTTAGTAATGTATTTATAGTTTATTTATTCTATAAGCTTTATTTATTTTTTAAGAAGTACTACTTAGTTTTAAAGAGAAAAACAAGATTTTTTTTTGTTAGTCTTTAAACTTACACTAAGTTTCAAATGTATTTGAAAGAGATAGTACTTTAGTGAACTCCCACGCACCTATCTCTGAGCTTCAAAATTTAGGAAAAAACGGCCAGTCTTATTTCATTTCTAATCCTACCCAGTCTTCACATTTGTATTTTTAG
This sequence comes from Redunca redunca, assembly GCA_006410935.1. Taxonomy (NCBI): domain Eukaryota; kingdom Metazoa; phylum Chordata; class Mammalia; order Artiodactyla; family Bovidae; genus Redunca; species Redunca redunca. The sequence continues at coordinate 653,711 of SJYQ01004412.1, forward strand.
AGCAAGTCCCAGGCATATAATTTCATTCACAAATACTTTTAAAAAATTACTTTTGTATTTTATTATTTACTAAGCTGGTACAACTTTTTATATCTAAATTCTATTTACTAGCATAATAGAGTTACCTTTATTTACTCTCTTTGATTTTTTTTAAAAATTATTCTGCTGAACTAAACTTTAAAATGTATGAGCTGCTCGATATTCCTTTAGTCAAGTGCTACAGTACTGTTTTGTGTCCTTGTTATAAACTATGCAAAAATCTTTTCATTAAAGAAGTTCTGATAAATTAACACTTTTAAAAGTATATTTATTTGAATGCTTTAGAAGTCTGAAGATGTGTAAAATAGGAAGGTTATGAGGATGAAAACGTTTACTAGTTTCTTTGGGGAAGTGGTATTAAGTTTTACCTGAATTGCTATTTTTTCTTAGAAAATATTTTTTTTAACCTAACTGATAATATCCTTTTGGGACTGAACAGGTATACACGGACCCACTGAAGTGTTCAGGGCTTCCTTTGAAGCTGTAGTCTTAGATTAGCTATAGCTAATCTAACACAGGTTTGAGCTTACAGAATCCACTGATAAGTGTATTTCTTTCAATAGTAAAAATTACAGTAGCACACAATCCTCAGTTGGTTGAATCCATGGATGTGGAACCAAGGATACAGAGAACCACCTGGAAAGCTATGCATGGCTTTTTGACTGCATTGAGGGTTGATGCCCCTAACTCCCTGCATTGTTCAAGAGTCATCTGTATACTAAATAAAATACTGTATGCTTGATAATATATATATCTATATATATATAATGTGGAGGACGGTTTTGTGTTCTCATTCCAGGAGGGATTTGTTTTCTTCATAGTATCAGCCATATGGAATTTTGGAATTGACTTGTTATTTCTCAATGAACTCTAGGATATTTTTAAAGATATAAAGCTATCTAAAATTCTGTTAGAATAGTTAATTTTATAGTTTCGTAGGGCTGTTAGAGGGTAATACTGAAATATAACGCTGAAAACTGAAATTTTTTATTTTGTTCATTGTGAATTTATGATTCTCAGATATATAGTAATATAGTGATAAATAGCTGCTGTTATATTTTTGAGAGCAGATATGTGTATATAGCAATAGTTCATGAAGCTATTTTTTTTTTTTAATCTTTTCAAATCTTCTCTCTAATTGCTCTTGTGCACCATTTCTGTCAGGAGTTTCCCTCTGAAATGTCCCAATATGTTTTTTTTTTAATTTTTATTTATTTTTTTAATTTTAATTTTTATTTTACTTTACAATACTGTACTGGTTTTGCCATACATTGACATGAATCCACCACGGGTGTACATGCGTTCCCAAATGTGAACCCCCCACCCACCTCCCTCCCCATAACATCTCTCTGGGTCATCCCCGGGCACCGGCCCCAAGCATCCTGTCTCCTGCATCGGACATAGACTGGCAATAAATTTTAAAAAGTTTGATTATCTTAATGGAACATTTTCTATTTTGAACACCTATTACATTTAAATCCTTCTAAAGTTTAGATAATGTATTCTCATGGTGCTGCTAGAGTTTATGCATTTGGTGGTATTGCATGTGTCTTCTATTCTGTCAAAGAGATTTTTCTGCCACTTTGTGTTTTTCCAGCAGATATTCATTAAAGGATATATGCAGAATCATTTCTCCTTAGTATGTTGATTTGCTTTAAGTCAGTATAATGCCAATTTTACCATAATCTGAGTGGGTTTATTCCACTTGTATTTAGTAGATTAATTACTTCATTTATTGTCAGTTTCCAAAAGCTACTATTTTAAAACTGTGATTAGAGAGTTTTGTACATTTTCAGAAACTAAATTTCACTGGAAAATATACACGCAATTTTAGTTACATGTTAAAAAGACAAGCAGTCTTTATCATGACTGGAATACATTTTGTATGTATTTGAACCTGATACAAACAGAAAAAAACTGTCAAGAGCTCTGGAGTACTATATTCTCCACAGCTGTGCCATTTGTCTCTCTTTTCATGAATAACTTCTAGGGTTATAGTTATGAAGTAAAATAGAAATAATTTCTATGGACAACTCTTGTTTGAACAAAACTGTTTAAAGCTGGGGCTTGATTTCACAAGAAGTGCTTTATCATTGATAAAATTGTAGATAAAAAGTAACTTGTAGGATTCCCCTTATAGTTACAGTTACAAATAATGTTATTCTACCTCAAATTAAGCCTCAAAATTAGAATTAGTTTTTCAAAATTAATCTGAAGGCCAAGACAGTTAGTGAGAGAGGTGCAGCTCAACATTTTGGAGATAGCAGAATTTCCTTTACCGTAATTGTAAACAGGTAGCATTTTGTAAGAAGTGCTATGGTAATTTGACAGTATATATAGGTCTGTATTTTTCTGGTAACTTAGAAGTAATCCATGTACTTTTGAATAAGATGCAATAAAAGTATAGTGACCAAGAGTGTTTACTTTATTAGGATTTTACATATATATACTTAAATTTCCTATCTTAAATTTTTAAGAACTAATCTTCATTCTATTTCAATGTCTTCTAAAAGATTTTGAGGAAAATATAAATATTTTCTAAAGCATTTTGGTTGGGAATTATCACTTAATATGGATTATTTGCAAGAAGAAAAGTACTATTCATATGAGATAATGACATTTACTAACATACCTCCAATTAGAGATTGTTCCTTCCCCTTCTTCTCTGCCTCAGCACTGAAATTAATGGGAAGAATTTTCACCAGTCCATCCTTTGTGATTGTTAGTTTGTATTTTCAGAGTTACTAGCTTGGAGTTAGGGGTGCTGTCACTCACAAAGGAACAGATGTATCTTATGTCTAATTATGACCTTTTCCCTAGGACTTTTAAAGTTTTCCTAGGAGGACTTTTAAAAATTCTTTTTCCCCCTCCATTTGTGTTCTTTGATGACCATGGTGGGGATTCCGTTGGAGGGGAGGTGTGTGATGACGACAGTTANCAAAGAACACCCAGGACTGATCTCCTTCAGAATGGACTGGTTGGATCTCCTTGCAGTCCAAGGGACTCTCAAGAGTCTTCTCCAACACCACAGTTCAAAAGCATCAATTCTTACGTCCTCTAAAAAGCTCTGTTTCATGTGTCCAGACTGAGTTATGTGTCTCCTTTATTAAATCCCTGTTGCCTCCAAACTGACATATACAGGTTGACACTAGCTTCTCAGTCTTTCCTGGGGCAGTGATTGTGGTTTATTCATTTATATCACCGATGATTAGTATACAGTAGGCATTCTTTGAACATATGAAGGGAACCATGTTCCTTGCAAAAACAGAGTATATGCTCTGAATGCCCTTGGTACAGTGCTTAAAGTGTGGGGTTCCACCTACAGAGTCGTAAGACCTTAAGGCGAAAATGTATTAATAAACTAGTTATGGTCTTTGAACAGCAGTCACTCTAATCAACTTAAGACTTGAGTTTAACTGAGTTAGTCTAATTGTCTTCAAAATCACATAGCCCTCCAAGAGGGTTTGTTTTCTCTATCACGGTTCAGACTCTTTGTCTCTTTTTTTTTTCTATTGTTGTTCAACACATATTTGTCGTCACTTGCTGAACTCCCCTCTAGAGTCTTAGCTTCCAGCAAGCTTCATTGAGTTGTATTTCCTGGTAGCGCATACTGTTTCTAGACATTAGGCATGTAAGAGATAAGGAATAAATGTGTTGTGTGGAAAAATGTGCATGTACTTTAACTGCCACTGAGATGACAGAAAGGGGTGAATAAGTTGGTGCAGCTTGATCATTAGCATAAATAATCCCATATATATATGTATTCACCTGAGCAGAGCTAACAAAGATACCCATATGAAGAAGAATTACTTTACCTTTTAATTCTAGCAGGGTCTACTTAGCTATTGATATTCTCACTGATATTGTTAATAGCAGTTTTATTGAGCTACAGTGCACATACTAGACAATTCACCTATTTAAAGTATATAATTCAGTGATTCGGGGTACAACCAAAACTGTACAACAGAGTTTCTCCAGTCATGACCACAGTCAATTTTAGAACACTTCATAGCCTGTACTGTTCATTAGCAGTCACATCCCTCTTGCCCTTCACACACGACCTACCTCCCCCAGTCCTAGGCAGTCACTCATCTACTTTCTCTCTCTGTAGATTTGTCTGTTCTGGACATTGTGTATAAATGGAATCATATGATACGTGGTCTTTTACTTAGGATGTTTTCAATGTTTATCCATGTTGTTCAGTTCAGTCGCTCAGTTGTGTCCGACTCTTTGCGACCCCATGAATCGCAGCACGCCAGGCCTCCCTGTCCATCACCAACTCCTGGAGTTCACTCAGACTCACATCCATCGAGTCAGTGATGCCATCCAGCCATCTCATCCTCTGTCGTCCCCGTCGCCTCCTGCCCCTAATCCCTCCCAGCATCAGAGTGTTTTCCAATGAGTCAACTCTTTGCATGAGGTGACCAAAGTATTGGAGTTTCAGCTTTAGCATCACTCCTCCCAGAGAAATCCCAGGGTTGATCTCCTTTAGAATGGACTGGTTGGATCTCCTTGCAGTCCAAGGGACTCTCAAGAGTCTACTCCAACACCACAGTTCAAAAGCATCAATTCTTTGGCACTCAGCTTTCTTCACAGTCCAACTCTCACATCCATACATGACCACAGGAAAAACCATAGCCTTGACTAGACGGACCTTAGTCAGCAAAGTAATGTCTCTGCTTTTGAATATGCTATCTAGGTTGGTCATAACTTTTCTTCCAAGGAGTAAGCATGTTTTAATTTCATGGCTGCAGTCACCATCTGCAGTGATTTTTGACCCCCAAAAAATAAAGTCTGACACTGTTCCCACTGTTTCCCTATCTATTTCCCATGAAGTGGTGGGACCAGATGCCATGATCTTCGTTTTCTGAATGTGAGCTTTAAGCCAACTTTTCCACTCTCCTCTTTGACTTTCATCAAGAACCTCTTTAGTTCCTCTTCACTTTCTGCCATGAGGGTGGTGTCATCTGCATATCTGAGGTGATTGATATTTCTCCCGGCAATCTTGATTCCAGCTTGTGTTTCTTCCAGTCCAGCGTTTCTCCTGATGTACTCTGCATAGAAGTTAAATAAGCAGGGTGACAATATACGGCCTTGACCTACTCCTTTTCCTATTTGGAACCAGTCTGTTGTTCCATGTCCAGTCCTAACTGTTGCTTCCTGACCTGCATACAGATTTCTCAAGAGGCAGGTCAGGTGGTCTGGTATTCCCATCTCTTTCAGAATTTTCCACAGTTTATTGTGATCCACACAGTCAAAGGCTTTGGCATAGTCAATAAAGCAGAAGTAGATGTTTTTCTGGAATTCTCTTGCTTTTTCCATGATCCAGCAGATGTATATGTCAATACTTCATTTCCTTTTACTGCCAAATAATATTCTATTAACCCACTCATCAGATGATAGACATTTGGATTGTTTCCACTTTCTGGAAGTTCTACCATTGTTATGAATAATGCTGCTATGAACATTTATGTATGAGTATTTGTGTGGACATAGGTTTCCAGCTCTCCGAGGATATATCTGGTAGTGGAATTGATGGGTCATATGGGTGATTCAGTGTTTAACCTTTGGAAGGAACTGCCAGACTGTTTTGCAAAGCAGCTGCACCATTTTGAATCCTCCCCAGCAGTATGTAAGAGTTCCAGTTTCCCAACTTCATCATCAACACTTGTTAGCTTCTGTTTTTTGTCATAGCCCTCCTTGTAGGTATGCTGTGGTATCTCATTGTGGCTGTGATTTTTATTTCCTTGATGGCTGATGTTGACCATTTTTTTCATGTGCTTATTAACCACTTGTATATCGTCTCTGAAGAAGTAGCTACTCAGATTCTTTGCCCATTTTTAATTGGGTTTTTACCTCTTTGTTGTTGAGTTGTAATTCTTTATATATTCTAGATGTTAACTCCTTATAGTTCAATAATTTGTGGATATCAATATTTTCTCCAATTCTGTAGGTTGCCTTTTCACTTTCTTGATGGTATCCTTTGCAACACAAAAGCTGTTAATTAAGTTCGTTTATCTTCTTTCTTTTGTTGTTTGTGCTTATGGTGTCATACCTAAGAAACCATTGCCCATAGGCACAAAGATTTACACCTGTGTTTTCCTTGAGAATTCTGTGGTTTTTAACTCTTATATCTGGATCTGGCCAATTTTGAGTATTCCCATATATGGTATAGGAATGAGTATTTCCATATATGATGTAGGATATGGTTGCCCAGCTTTATTCTTTTACATGTGGATATCCAGTTGTCCCAGCATCATTTGTTGAAAAGACTGTTCTTTTCCTGCTGAGTTTTCTTGGCATCCTTGTGAAAAATCAGTTGACCATAAACGTTTATATCTGAACTCTCAGTTCTGTCTCACTGATCTGTCCTCGAGCCGTTCTTCATCATGATAGCTTTGTAGAAAGTTTTGAAATTTGGGATGTGTTTTCTCCTATTTTATCCTTCCTTTTGAGGATTGTTCTGACTATAATGAGTCCCTAGAATTTCCATGTGAACGTTTGGATCAGCTTGTGAATTTCTATAAAGAACAAGTTGGAAATCTGATAGGAACTCCACTGAATCTATAGTGAAATTTTGGTGACCATCTTAATGGGGTGTGTGTGTATATGTCAGTCTCTCAGTCGTGTCTGACTCTTTGAGACCCCATGGGCTGTAGCTGTCCAGGCTCCTCTGTCCACAGAATTCTATAGGCAAGAATACTGGAGTGGGTTGCCATTTCCTTCTCCGGGGGATCTGATCTTCCTGACCCAGGGATCGAACTTGCGTCTCCCACATTGCAGGCAGTTTCTTTACCATCTGAGCCACCAGGGTAGCCTGTCTTAATGTTGAGTCTATCAATTCACGAACATAATGATGTTTTCCCACTGATCTCTTCTTCAGTTTCTTTCAACGGTGTTTAGTTTTCAGAGTATAAGCTTTGCGCTTCTTCTGTTGAATTTACTCCTAAGTATTCTTTTTGATGCTGTTATTAATAGAATTGTTTCTTGTTTCTTGTTCATGCTGTATATAGAAATACAGTTGATTTTTTAATAGTGATATTGTAGAATATAAACTTGCCAAACTCTAATTAGTTTTATTAGATTTTTAAGTAACATCCGTAGGATCTTCTATATACAAAACCATGTCATCTGCAAATAGAAATAATTTTACTTCTTCCTTTCCATTCCTGATGCCTTTTATTTCATTTTCTTGACTAATTACCCTGTCTGGAACCTTAGTATGATGCTGAATAGAAGTGACAAGAGCTGACATCTCTGTCTTGTTTCTGATCTTAGAGGGAAAGCTCACCGTTCAGTACACTATTATCTGTGGCTTTTCATATATATTCCTAGTTTCTTAGTTTTGTTTTTTTTCCATTACTATTTAGTCTGATTGATGATAATGATTTCTTTCCCATAATTGGTAGCTTTAAGAATCTATGCTTTGACAAATATGACAAATGCTTTTCTTATATTTACTTCTTAAAAGGTAATAAATAGTTTATTTTAAAGGGAAAAAAACTCAATTTGAGAGGAGGAATTTTTCTTGTAAAATTGTTGTTATTTTTTTAAAAGCCCATCACTGGACCTCAGTTTTCATACATAAAAATAGGAAACCTTCCAGTTTTCTAGCTTTTTACTTCTAGAATATGTGAAGAACTTTTATAGACAAGGGGATGGGAGTATATTTGCTTAACTGATTTTGTTAGTGATATAGTTGACTCTTTTCTTCATATTTTTTAATTAAGAGAAAATAACTGATAAAAATGTCTTTTTTAAAAAAAGAGAAAGAATGTAAATAATCTTTTAAAAATGATACCAGATAAAGATGATACAGACAGTAAAGAATACACCTGCAATGCGGGAGACCCGAATCACTGGGTCAGGAAGATCCCCTGGAGAAGGAAAAGGCTACCCACTTTAGTATTCTTGCCTGGAGAATCTCATGGACAGAAGAGCCTGGTGGGCTACAGTCCATGGGGTCGCAAAAAGTCGGAGGCGACTGAGCAACTAAGCAGGAACACACGCACTGGATGAATCATAGCATTATTTCAGTGAATGTAAAGCGTGTTCTTATTAAATATGAATAGAAATACACAGAGTAAGTTATTCATTGCAAATAGCTCTGATTTCTAGTGTAAATATTCAGTTCAGTTCAGTCGCTCAGTCGTGTCCGACTCTTTGCGACCCCATGAATCGCAGCACGCCAGGCCTCCCTGTCCATCACCAACTCCCGGAGTTCACTCAGATTCATGTCCATCGAGTCAGTGATGCCATCTAGCCATCTCATCATCTGTCGTCCCCTTCTCCTCCTGCCCCCAATCCCTCCCAGCATCAGAATCTTTTCCAGTGAGTCACCTCTTCGCATGAGGTGGCCAAAGTACTGGAGTTTCAGCTTTAGCATCATTCCTTCCAAAGAACACCCAGGACTGATCTCCTTTAGAATGGACTGGTTGGATCTCCTTGCAGTCCAAGGGACTCTCAAGAGTCTTCTCCAACACCACAGTTCAAAAGCATCAATTCTTCGGTGCTCAGCTTTCTTCATAGTCCAACTCTCACATCCATACATGACCACAGGAAAAACCATAGCCTTGACTAGACGGACCTTAGTCAGCAAAGTAACATCTCTGCTTTTGAATATGCTATCTAGGTTGGTCATAACTTTTCTTCCAAGGAGCAAGCATCTTTTAATTTCATGGCTGTAGTCACCATCTGCAGTGATTTTGGAGCCCCCCAAAATAAAGTCTGACACTGTTTCCACTGTTTTCCCATCTATTTGCCCTGAAGTGATAGGACCAGATGCCATGATCTTCGTTTTCTGAATGTGAGCTTTAAGCCAACTTTTTCACTCTCCTCTTTCACTTTCATCAAGAGGCTTTTTAGTTCCTCTTCACTTTCTGCCATAAGGGTGGTGTCATCTGCATATCTGAGGTGATTGATATTTCTCCCAGCAATCTTGATTCCAGCTTGTGTCTTCCAGTCTAGCGTTTCTCATGATGTACTCTGCATATAAGTTAAATAAGCAGGGTGACAATATACAGCCTTGACGTACTCCTTTTCCTATTTGGAACCAGTCTGTTGTTCCATGTCCAGTTCTAACTGTAAATATTACTCTGGGAAAGACTCATCCTCCGTTTTTCCTTGTTGAATTATGGAAATGTTAGTTGATGCTTGTGTTCAGTGGCCGGCTGTGTGGTGCTTGTGTTCAGTGGCCGGTTGCGTGATGCTTGTGTTCAGTGGCCGGTTGCGTGGTGCTTGTGCTCAGTGGCCGGTTGCGTGATGCTTGTGCTCAGTGGCCGGTTGCGTGGTGCTTGTGCTCAGTGGCCGGTTGCATGGTGCTTGTGCTCAGTGGCCGGTTGCGTGGTGCTTGTGTTCAGTGGCCGGTTGTGTGGTCAGTGCTCCTTTTGTGGCGATAGTGCTCTGCTTAGTGTGCCCTGAGGGGCTGCATTTCTAGCTGCATACAGTTTTCAGCTCACTTGTATGCTAACCTTTAAGCAACATAAAGATGTTATAGTCGTGCTGCAGGACAGTTTAGAACCTGCCTGTGCATAGAAAGTAGGAAATTAAGTCACTAGGTAGATTTAATCGTTTTTTTTTACTCTCATTTACTTTGGTAGCCAAAATTTTTTTTTAATTTGAAATTTTTGACAGTAAAAGTTCTCCATGATACTTAATATAAAATCTTAGACACAATTATATAGAAATATTTCCTTCATAGCTGCTTTGGCATCTATAACATGAGGTTTATGGAAAAGCATGTTAGTAAAAGTGATTTTAGGAAGTATATTTGAGCCTTTGACTTAATAGTTTCTTGTAATTGGATCATTTTAGGTTATGCTTTACTCACAAGTTAAATTACTAATAAAGAGGTGACCTAAAGCATCTCTGGCTCTGTGAAATAACAGATTTTTTTCTCGTGAGATATAGAGGATGAATATTAGTAATTTGTTCAGTTGCATGAAGAATAATAACATTGGGTATTTCTGACTCCACAAACAGTGCTATTGTATAGTACCTCTTCATGTCTCTTCATACCTCTTCATGCCTCTTCAACTTCTTTTAAAAGGTATAGCTAAGCCACCCTGTTACTATTACACATTGTCAGAAAGTCTGTTTCTATACCAAAGGAGATGTACTTTAAGGTCTCATAACCCACAGGACATATTAGGTGTCAGGCCCTAGACAAATATCACATTTTAGTGTTTTGACGAGAGATGGGTATCTTGGGCAGAAAGAATAAAGAACAGTTACATATCTAAGTGAACTCAGTTGCCTTTCCCCCACTTCCTACTTTAAGTTTCTGCTTGAACATTTTTTCTTTTTATGGGAAAACTGGACTCTTTACATCCTGATATCTACTGGAAGGGTTTTTGGGTTGTTTTTTTTTCTTCTTCAATTAAGATATTTTCCTACTGCAGAGACAACCTGTTTCCCTCGGTAGATGACTTCTGTGACCACCTCTAGTTTTGAAACATAGTGGAGTCACCATTTCCACGGAAGAAGAGGATCTGCAGTTTATCCTAATTGAAAAGATCAAATAGTCCCTGACTGAGAGAGAGTAACTGATATGGATGAAACATGACACTTTAAACAGTTCTAATCGTCACAGATTTAACTGTGAAGAGTCAAAAGAACTAGTACCTATAATGAAGATACTTAAATGTATGAGTTCCTCAGTATGCCTAGATAGCATTTACGATATCTCTGAGTAGCAGAAGAAAGAAATGAGTTGGCATGGCATCTTGTATTTGTTCCTTTGGTAAAATGCTATTATATTTGCTTGATCTAATTTTCAGAAGCCCGAAAGCCCTTGATGGAGAAAATTTTCTGCTTCTTAAAAATCAAAATAGCTATTATTCCTGATAAAGATAGTGAAAAAAAGCAACCTAATTTTCCTAGACTTCAAGATAGAACTGATTTGTAGATGCTGTTTCTTTTAAGACTTTGATGCAGCTATTTTTCTGGATGTAATCTGATACTCCTTCCTTGGCCCATTTCTTTTGTCATCACATGAGAACACTTATTTCCCCACCTCACAGGGATGTTGTGAGGCAAATTTTAAATGTTCCTAAGAAAAGTGTAGAATTACTCATTTTTCATTCTCTCTTTGTTGGTAGTGTCCACAAGCATAAGATTTTATTTTAAAATTTACTAGTGCTTTCCAATAGTTATAAATGGGTATTGATAGGTGTATTAAAATGAAAGTAGGATAATGAAGTTGTATTTGATTTTATCAGTGAGCATCCTTGTAAATAATTTAACTGCATGAAACGTTGCATTAATTTTTTTTTTCAACAAAGAGCCTTTATACAATTATAATTAAAGAAAAACTAAAGTAAAAGTGTCTGGTTTCCCCTTTTTATTTAGTTGTTTTAATTACTCATACCTTTTAGAGAAATAAAATGTAACCCAAGCCATCAATTTCTAATGAGTAGAAAATGAAAAATACAATGCAATAAATATAATTTAAAGGAAAAATTCATAAGAGGTGTCCAGAATTTAGGCTTTGAGTAAAATTCTTGTGTTTTTAGGTAGAAGTGAAAGTTTAGTAATATTTTCATTAAAAACAAGATTACTGTAGGAATCGAGATTTGATAAGCAGTTGCTTCACATCACAGCGAATAGAGAAAGAAAATTTGCATTATTAAATAAAGGAATGTTTTAAGTATTAGCTAAAACTCATGCATAGAAAATTCTTGTTAGCCTGCAACATATTTTGGACGACATTTGTACAACATAGTTGTACAACTTTTTCTCTTCCACATAAACCAACCAGCCCAATTTTTCAAATCAAAGTTAGATGGAGCATGTGGATTATTGGATAAGGACTCCCAGAGTGAGATTCTTAAATGCTATCAAATAATTGCTAGCAAATGTTTCTGCTGCTTTGTTTTCACTGTGTGCAGTATCAAAAGACAAATCAAGTGAAAGGGAATTTCTGAATTCAGGCTTATAATCTGGCATTTGTAAACAAATAATTTAGAAGATCTTTTCTAAATTACTGTATTATTTAAATGTGTGTTTTATAACTTATTCTATAAAAATGGGACATTGTCCTAGGTTAAGTGTGTTTCTATCAAGAAAGTATTTGAAATCAGAATATTGCATTTTTTTAACTCTTCACTTAAAAAAAATTAATAGCTTTAGATGAATGTTATAAGCTTCATTTTAGCAGAGATCCTGCTGCTCCCTACTGTCATGCATGCCCCCAAATTCACTCACTCGTGTTGTTTAAATTGTTAATCTCTTTAACTTATGTAGCGGAGCTAACTATTGAACGGGCCTTTCTTCAGCTAACTTGGTTTTATCCTTCTTCTCAACATTTTCGTAACAAGCCCTCATTTAAGCATTTTATGTGTACATTCAGATCAACTACAGATACAAATCATATAAATCAATTCATAGTGTATTACTCTTTATCACCTTTAATGCTGATATGTTTAAACACTGCAGGGAGAATAGTAGGAAATCCTAACCTCATAATAATGAGAAGAACACAAACTAAACAGTTAGTTTGAGAAGAACTATGAAATTATTGATAAGTTTTATGTATAAGCATTAATTTTAAAAAAAGCTTCTTTAAGAATAATTTTGAACTTGGTTTCTCTTGCCCATACTGATTTTTTTAAGTATCAAAAATGATATGTAATACTGAGAAGTTATTTTCTGATTTAAAAAAGCAGAGCACTTTCTTTTCTTCTCAGATATGGTAGCATCTAATATAGTGTGTGCTCTTCTAACAAATCTGTCATAGAAAGTAAATGTTAAAGTTGGTGAATATGTGCTTCAGAAATAATGAAGAAATACAACCACACTAGTCATCACCTTAACAATATTCCTTTTCTGATCTTTAAAACTTAGAAGGGCTATCTTGCATCAGTGCCTATCTTATTATGGGAACAGTTTATAAAATATATCCTGAGCCTGATATAATTCTAGAGAGAAGAGTTTCCTGGGAGGAAGTGTGAATAATATAATGGTTTGTGATCATTTGTCGGCCTCTAAAAATAAAACATGTTCTTACCATTATATAGCTCTCAGAAATGAGAAGGTGAACTTGGGTTCTTCTGACTATGTCACTGGTAGTATTCTTTTAAGAAAATTGCTTCATCACTCTAAGCTGGTTAAGTAAGAGAGGGAGGCAGGGGTCAGTAATGATTTAAAAGGCCCTTTCTCTTGATTGTCTTGAAATGATCCTGCCTCAGTCCAGGAAATGAGTAAGATATCCTCTTGTGGTGGTCTGTGGCTGGGTGTGAGATTTAGTACTGAGTTTATAATCATTAAGAACATTGATATGTTACTGTGCTACATAAAAAGTTAGACTGTGTAAGTCAATAGCCATCTTCGTCTTTAAATAGAACAGTAAGAAAAAGAAGTGTCCTATGCTTTTGCATTATGTGCACACATAATTAAAATTATTGAAATTCCTTCCAGATGGCATTATGGATTCAAAATGTATGATTCATTAGTTATTACTTTTCAACGATAAACTCATTTAAAATTAGAACACTAGCAGAGGAGATCACATAGTATTGTAATGTCCTTGGGTGGATTATTATAATGGGATGAATTTCTGAACTGTAATACTCTACTGGACTTATAGTTTGAAACCCTTAATGACAATTAAATCTTCTATACTTGGAAATGGATTTGAGTAGTATTGAATCACCGGAGAAGGCAATGGTACCCCACTCCAGTACTCTTGCCTGGAAAATCCCATGGACGGAGGAGCCTGGTGGGCTGCAGTCCATGGTGTTGCTGAGTCGGACACGACTGAGTGACTTCATTTTCACTTTTCACTTTCATGCATTGGAGAAGGAAATGGCAACCCACTCCAGTGTTCTTGCCAGGAGAATCCCAGGGACGGGGGAGCCTGGTGGGCTGCCATCTCTGGGGTCGCACAGAGTCGGACACGACTGAAGCAACTTAGCAGCAGCAGTATTAAATCATAAACAGCAAACTGAAAGAAGCTTGCTTTATACAGTGGCTCACTTTGAAATATAGTATTAGCCAATGGAAAGTGGTGAAGTCTGATATGCTGTCCTTTGAGAAAGTAAAAATTTAATAGGTTTAATACTGTTGAGGAGGGTATGGCAACCCACTCCAGTATGGACAGAGGAGCCTGATGGGCTGCAGTCCATGGGGTCACAAAGAATCAGACACAATTAAGCATACACACAATATATTGCTACAGCTGGAAATAATAGTGTAGGCATTTAACACTTCAAATAGTGTTTGATGTCTCATCTGTGAGTCATAATTCACAGTTTAATACAAATTCTAGACTAATTTGTGGAAAGCATTATGCCTAAAAAGGCCAGGGAATAATACTCCTTCCTTTGAATTCACTGAAATTCAGTGATACCAGTTAAGAGAAAGATCATCTTTGTTCTTCATTTTCTTTCTCAAGAGATCCTTTGTATTTTTAAAGTAATTTTTATTAGAATATAATTGATTTATGGTGGTGTGTTAGTTTCTGCTGTACAGCAAAATGACTCAGTTAGACATGATTCTTTTCCCATATAGGTGATTACAGAGTATTGAGAAGAGTTCCCTGTAGGTTCTTATTATCTATTTTCATCTCATAATAGTTTATTTCACTTCAGAACTCTGAATATTAAGCTATGTGCACTATCCTTAGGGCTTCTAACTCTTAGGTGGTATCAGTTCAGTTCAGTCGCTCAGTCATGTCTGACTCTTTGTGACCTCATGGACTGAGCATGCCAGGCCTCCCTGTCCATCACCAACTCCCAGAGCCTACTCAAACTCATCTCCATTAAGTCGGTGATGCCATCCTACCATCTCATCCTCTGTCATCCCCTTCTCCTCCCTTCAATCTTTCCCAGCATCAGGGTCTTTTCCAGTGAGTCAGCTCTTTGCATCAGGTGGCCAAAGTACTGGAGTTTCAGCTTCAGCATCAGTCCTTCCAATGAATATTCAGGACTGATTTCCTTTAGGATGCACTGGTTGGATTTCCTTGCAGTCCAAGGGACTCTCAACAGTCTTCGCCAACACCACAGTTCAAAAGCATCAGTTCTTCAGCACTCAGCTTTCTTTATAGTCTAACTCTCCCATCCATACATGACTACTGGAAAAACCATAACCTTGACTAGACGGACCTTTGTTGGCAAAGTAATGTCTCTGCCTTCTAATATGCTGTCTAGGTTGGTCATAACTTTTCTTCCAAGGAGCAAGCGTCTTTTAATTTCATGGCTGCAATCACCATCTGCAGTGATTTTGAAGCCCCCCAAAATAAAGTCTGCCACTGTTTCCACTGTTGCCTCATCTGTTTGCCATGAAATGATGGGACTAGATGCCATGATCTTAGTTTTCTGAATGTTGAGTTTTAAACCAGCTTTTTCACTCTCCTCTTTCACTTTCATCAAAAGTCTCTTTAGTTCTTCACTTTCTGCCGTAAGAGTGGTGTCATATGCATATCTGAGGTTATTGATATTTCTCCCAGCAATCTAAATTCCAGCTTGTGCTTCCTCCAGCCCAGAATTTCTCATGATGTACTCTGCATATAAGTTAAATAACCAGGGTGACAATATACAACCTTGGTGTTCCTATTTGGAACCAGTCTATTGTTCCATGTCCAGTTCTAACTGTTGCTTCTTGACCTGCATACAGATTTCTAAGGAGGCAGGTGGTCTGGTGTTCCCATTTCTTTCAGAATTTTCCACAGTTTGTTGTGATTTACACAGTCAAAGGCTTTGGCATAGTCAATAAAGCAGAAATAGATGTTTTATTGGAACTCTCTTGCTTTTTTGTTGATCCAGCAGATGTTGGCAATTTGATCTCTGGTTCCTCTGCCTTTTCTAAAATCAGCTTGAACATCTGGAATTCACGGTTCACATATTGCTGAAGCCTGGCTTGAAGAATTGTGAACATTACTAGCATGTGAGATGAGTGCAGTTGTGTGGTAGTTTGACCATTCTTTGGCAGTGCCTTTCTTTGGGATTGGAATGAAAACTGACCTTTTCCAGTCCTATGGCCACTGCTGAGTTTTCCAGATTTGCTGGCATATTGAGTGCAGCACTTTCACAGCATCATCTTTCAAGATTTGAAATAGCTCAACTGGAATTCTGTCACCTCCATGAGCTTTGTTTGTAGTGATTCTTCCTAAGGCCCACTTGACTTTTCACTTCAGGATGTCTGGCTCTAGGTGAGTGATCACACCATCATGATTATCTGGATCATGAAGCTCTTTTTTGTATTGTTCTTCTGTGTATTCTTGCCACCTCTTCTTAATATCTTCTGTTTCTGTTAATATCTTCTATCTTAATATCATACCGTTTCCATCCCTTATTGAACCCATCTTTGCATGAAATGTTCCCTTGGTATCTCTAATTTTCATGAAGTGATTTCTAGTCTTTACCATGCTATTGTTTTCCTCTATTTCTTTGCACTGATCACTGAGGAAGGCTTTCTTACCTCTCCTTGCTATTCTTTGGAACTCTGCATTCACATGGGTGCATCTTTCCTTTTCTCCTTTGCTTTTTGCTTCTCTTCTTTTCAGAGCTATTTGTAAGGCCTCCTCAGACAGCCATTTTGCTTTTTTATGTTTCTTTTTCTTGGGGATGGTCTTGATGTGGATGTGACTGGAGACAGAAGCAAGGTCTGATGCTGTAAAGAGCAATATTGCATAGGAAACCTGGAATGTTAAGTCCATGAATCAAGGCAAATTGGAAGTGGTCAAACAGGAAATGGCAAGAGTGAACATTGACATTTTAGGAATCAGTGAACTAAAATGCCCTGGAATCGATAAATTTAACCCAGATGACCATTATATCTACTACTGTGGGCAAGAATCCCATAGAAGAAATGGAGTAGCCATCATAGTCAACAAAAGAGTCTGAAATGCAGTACTTGGATGCAGTCTCAAAAACGATTGAATGATCTCAGTTCGTTTCCAAAGCAAACCATTCAATATCACAGTAATCCAAGCCTGTGCCCCAACCAGTAATGCTGAAGAAGCTGAAGTTGAATGTTTCCATGAAGACCTACAAGACATTCTAGAACTAAAACCCCAAAAAAGATGTCCTTCTCATTATAGAGGACTGGAATGCTAAAGTAGGAAGTCAAGGGATACCTGGGGTAACAGGCAAATTTGGCCTTGGAGTAGAAGATGAAGCAGGGCAAAGGATAATAGAGTTTTGCCAAGAGAACACACTGGTCATAGCAAACGCCCTCTTCCAACAACACAAGAGAAGACTCTACACATAGACATCACCAGATGGTCAACACTGAAATGAGATTGATTATATTCTTTGCAGCCAAAGATGGAGAAGCTCTATACAGTCAGCAAAAACAAAACTGAGAGCTGACTGTGGCTCAGATGATGAACTCTTTATTGCCAAATTCAGACTTAAATTGAAGAAAGTAGGGAAAACCACTAGACCATTCAGGTATGACCTAAATCAAATCCCTTAAGTGGTATAGTGTGTATAAAAGTCTGTTTATTAAAGGGCCTTAAGTGAGTTTAAACAGTTAAACTTATATTTTTATACTTTTTAATTTTTTATAGTTTTACCTCTACTCATTTCACAATTGTCTCATGAGAAGTAAAACAGATATAATTTCTCCATTTCCAGGAAAAAAAAATCCTGAGATGTAAGGAAGATAGGGAGTTTTTCTAGTAAAATATATAGATATCAGAATTAGAATTTGACTCTAATCCTCTGTTTCTCTGCTCCAGTTTTCCCTAATTCATCCTGAAGAAATTTTAAGCCATGTGGAGGCCAAACTTGAAAAAGATGACAATTAACAAAATTCATTTGTTGTTTGGCACAATAGCCTTTGAATATGTAGTTGAAATTCACCAGTGAGTGGTGGGTCTGTAGGCATTTAATTTATTTGAGAATGTATTATGTATTCAGGTTAAATCAACATGGTCTTGTTGATTTTGTAGTTATTTACATTGACAGATATCTTAATAGAGTTTTGTGTGTATGCTTGTATGTGAGTATAGTCATAATATTCTTAATGATATATAGTTGCAAGCAAAGGGAAATCATTGGGGAATCTTAGACTTGGGTTGTTTATATATGTATAGGACACATTAAATTTACTTAGTATGTGATATCTTTGCTCTTTAGTTTATTGATCTAATAATATCATTAAAGAATATAATCTGGGTGTTTACCAGGTAGCTGACTAATAGTTTTAATGCTGCTTAGAGCTAACCTTTATGTTTCCAAAGACTTCATGACATGATCAAACATTTGAAACACTTTCCCTAAGAGTTGTTGGATTTTCCTGTAAGGGTATTGCAACTTAGTAGCATCTAGGGAGGGTCTCATAACAAACATCATTTCTTGAGAACAGAGAGTTTAAACTTGTAAATAGCTTCAAAGTACTCTGCAAAATATGGTCATAGCCCTTGAATAGTTGAAAAGTACATTCTAAATTTTATCTAAAGGTAAAGATGTTTAAAGTAGCTGTACTATAAACCAGTGATTATAAAGACATGTAGAGATTAGGAAAACCTGGAAAGCACAGTGGTCTTTTCAGAGTGTTTTTATATGTATGTATATATATGCACATATAATGACATGGATTAGGAATTATTTAGCTAAAACATTATATATGTAAAAACTACCATTAGCCACATGCAAAAGTGTGGTCAAACTAAGCTTGACCAGCTATTTCTGGAAGTTACCCATCTTTAAATCATTTTTTGTAATAGGTCATTTTAAATGTGCATTTGAAATCATTTATTGACCTTGTCTGTGTGTTGGGACAAAGGGACTAAGAATGCCCTCAGAACCTTTGTGAGGCAGTAGAACATGTATTTGGTGGCGATGGTGATGATGCAGAGATAGTGATTCATGGAGTGCTCTGGAGCCCAAAAGAGCCCCAACTGTCTTCATAGCTATTTCAGCACTCTCTGATCTCAAGATTCCTTTTAAATTCTTTTGAGATATCTGAGTGCTGGATTTAGTTTGCTGATTCCTAGAATGTCGATGTTCACCCTTGCCATCTCTTCTTTGACCACTTCCAATTTGCCTTGATTCATGGACCTGACATTCAAGGTTCCTATGCAGTATTGCTCTTTACAGCATCAGATCTTGCTTCTATCACCAGTCACATCCACAACTGGATATTGTTTTTGCTTTGGCTCCATCCCTTCATTCTTTCTGGAGTTATTTCTCCACTGATCTCCAGTAGCATATTGGGCACCTAATGACCTGGGGAGTTCCTCTTTTGGTATCCTATCATTTTGCCTTTTCAAGAGAGTTCCAGAAAAACATCTATTTCTGCTTTATTAACTATGCCAAAGCCTTTGACTGTGTGGATCACAATAAACTGTGGAAAATTCTAAAAGAGATGGGAATACCAGACCACCTGACCTGCCACTTGAGAAATCTGTATGCAGGTCAGGAAGCAACAGTTAGAACTGGACATGGAACAGACTGGTTCCAAATAGGAAAAGAAGTACGTCAAGGCTGTATATTGTCACCCAGCTTATTTAACTTATATGCAGAGTACATCATGAGAAACGCTAGACTGGAAGAAACACAAGCTGGAA
The DNA here is from genome assembly GCA_006410935.1 of Redunca redunca. Classification (NCBI taxonomy): domain Eukaryota; kingdom Metazoa; phylum Chordata; class Mammalia; order Artiodactyla; family Bovidae; genus Redunca; species Redunca redunca. The sequence goes on from SJYQ01004412.1 coordinate 673,263, forward strand.
TCAAGATTGCCGGGAAAAATATCAATCACCTCAGATATGCAGATGACACCACCATTATGGCANGAATTGATGCTTTTGAACTGTGGTGTTGGAGAAGACTCTTGAGAGTCCCTTGGACTGCAAGGAGATCAGCCCTGGGATTTCTTTGGAAGGAATGATGCTGAAGCTGAAACTCTAGTACTTTGGCCACCTCATGTGAGGAGTTGAGTCATTGGAAAAGGCTCTGATGCTGGGAGGGATTGGGGGCGGGAGAAGGGGACGACCCAGGATGAGATGGCTGGATGGCATCACTGACTCGATGGACGTGAGTCTGAGTGAACTCCAGGAGTTGGTGATGGACACGGAGGCCTGGCGTGCTGCGATTCATGGGGTCGCAAAGAGTCAGACACGCCTGAGCGACTGAACGGAACTGAGCGCTGGATACTATGACTACATCAGTGTACAAGACGGATGTCTCTGTTCCCCTGGTGTTTAAACTCAAGTTGGGAGACCAAGAAAAATAATTAAATAACTGTATAATTACTGTTATGAAAAGTATCATACAAGAAGAGATCCAAGGTAGAAGACAGGTAGGGATATGTCTGCATCGGAAGAAGAGGCCTCCTTGAGGAGTCAGCCATCAGGCAGCCTGCAGAAGCGGCCTTGAAGAGCAGGGAAGGAACAGTCCAGGCAGAGGGAGGGGCGCCTGACCTCGCCTGGAGCCCCTTGGGTGTGTAGTGCCCTCACCGGAGGTTTTGGTAGTGACAGTGGAAAGAATCTGCAGAGAAAAACTGGGATGGAGAAAGTAAGAGGGTTTTTCACTCTGCAGCTTTGAGAGCAAGGAAATAGGAAAAAATAGTGATGTTTCCACTCCAGAGCTCATAAGCCAAGGTTATTTATCCTTGAGTGCACATTGGTAGAATGCTTGACATACAGTAGGCATGCGTTATTGTGCATATAAACACATAGGCGTTTTATACATTTGTTGATTCAGGTCACTGGTTAATTGTCCCTTATGTATTAGAGCTTTTTTTTTTCTTTCTTTAATTAGGGTAAAAATTCTTTTGAGGATGCGAAAAATATCATATACATTTATATGCCCCAGTATTAGATAAAGCAATAAATGCTATTGATTTATCACTGATTGCTTGAGTTAAGTTCAGAAATTACACAAACCAATAGCCTTTTTTGTTATCCAATAACCATGAAAATGACTAAAATCACATGACTAAATAAATTAGAAAGTGGTAAAGAACTTGTCTGCCAATGCAGGAGACATAAGAGATGCAGTTTCAATCCTTGGGTTGGGAAGATCCCCTGGAGGAGGGCACAACAACCCATTCCAGTATTCTACCTGGAGAATCCCATGGACAGAGGAGCCTGGCAGACTATGGTCCATAGAGTCTCACAGAGTCAGACACGTCTAAAGTGACATAGCACGCACTGAATGCATTGATAGAAAACAAACTAATACTTACTTGATTGTTTGGTTTTCTCCAAATAGAAATCAAGAGCCAAAATATATAAATTCCTAAATTTTATAGAATTTGTCACATGGTTGTCAATGGCTAAAATTTTAAGAAGTACTTTTGGCTGCATTATATATCCATAGGGCTTCCCTCATGGCTCAGAGGTTAAAGCGTCTGCCTGCAATTCGGGAGACCCGGGTTTAATCCCTGGGTTGGGAAGATCCCCTGGAGAAGGAAATGGCAACCCACTCCAGTATTCTTGCCTGGAGAATCCCATGGAGGGAGGAGTCTGGTGGGCTACAGTCCACGGGGTCGCAAAGAGTCGGACATGACTGAGCGACTTCGCTCACTCACTCATATATCCATAACATAATTTAGCACTGTTTATTAATATCATCTGTTATGTAGTCTTAAGTGGTATCAGTAAATGGAATCTAAACTAAATTTGTCTTCCTTCTTGAATTTCTCTGTTCACTTTTACAAAAATGCATCTGAAAGTGTGTTTATACTCTCAAAAGATTAACATTTTTAAGTTGCCTATTAAGTCAGTTGCCACAAGTCATATCATTTTAATATAATCCTTAAAAAAACTTAGCCTGGAACCTAGCTTTTCAGATCTATATTTCCATAGAGCTTCTCTTAAATCTTAATTTTTTCCAGTTTGAGATATAATTGACGTGTAACACTGTGTAAGTTGAAGGTGTGCAGTGTGTTGATTTGATACATTTATACATACTGCAAATGATTGTGTTAGCACCTCTGTGAGGTCAAATTATTACCAATTCTTTTTTGTGGTGAGAACATTCAAAATCTACTCTTAGTAACTTTCAAGTATATAATACAGTATTGACTATAATCACTTTGCTGTTTATTAGATTCCCAGAACTTATTCATCTAAGAGCCAGAAGTCTATACTCTTTGACCTACAGCTTGATTCCTTTCTCCCAGCCCAATCCCCTGGTAATGGCCACTGAGGTCTTTGTTTCTCTGCATTCAGCATTTTAGATTCTACATGCAAGTGATAGCATATAGTGTTTGTTCTTCTCTGATGTACTTCACTTAGCTTAAATGTTCTTAAGATCCATCCATGTTCTGGCAAATGACAACGTGTACTTCTTTTTTCAGTTCAGTCGCTCAGTCGTGTCTGATTCTTTGCGACCCCATGGACTGCAGAACTCCAGGCTTCCCTGTCCATCACCAGCTCCCAGAGCTGGCTCAAACTCATGTCCATCAAGTCGGTGATGCCATCCAACCATCTCATCCTCTGTTGTCCCCTTCTCCTCCTGCCCCCATTCCCTCCCAGCATCAGAGTCTTTTCCAGTGAGTCAGCTGTTCACGTCAAGTGGCCAAAGTATTGGAGCTTCAGCTTCAGCATCAGTCCTTCCAATGAATATTCAGGACTGATTTCCTTTAGGATTGCCTGGTTGGATCTCCTTGCAGTCCAAGGGACTCTCAAGAGTCTTCTCCAACACCACAGTTCAAAAGCATCAATTCTTCGGTGCTCAGCTTTCTTTATAGTCCAACTCTCACATCCATACATGACTACTGGAAAAAACCATAGCTTTGACTAGACAGACTTCTGTTGGCAAAGTAATGTCTCTGCTTTTTAATATGCTGTCTAGGTTGGTCATAGCTTTTCTTCCAAGGAGGAAGTATCTTTTAATTTCATGGCTGCAGTCACCATCTGCAGTGATTTTGGAGCCCCAAAAATAAAGTCTGTCACTGTTTCCACTGTTTCTCCATCTATTTGCCATGAAGTGATGGGACCGGATAACATGATCTTTGTTTTCTGAATATCAAGCTTTAAGCCAACTTTTTCACTCTCTTCTTTCACTTTCATCAAGAGGCTCTTCAGTTCCTCTTCACTGTCTGCCATAAGGATGGTGTCATCTGCATATCTGAGGTTATTGATATTTCTCCCAGCAATCTTGATTCCAGTTTATTTTCAGTGGCTGAATAATATTTCATTGTGTATATACCACAGCTTCACCATTTATTAATGGACACTTAGGTTGTATCCATATTTCGGCTATTGTGAGTAATGCTGCAGTGACCATGGGATTATAAGTCTTTAATTTGTTTTTCAAAAATCACTAACAATCACAGTGATATAACTTAACTATTTGAAAAGCAAAAAAAAATCAGTAATTACCAGCCCATAAATTATTTACATAAGAACTTTACTAATTTGGGAAACATATATAATAGAAACTCTTCTAAAGCTGAACTGTGTAGTTTTTTGGGGTGATTTCTGAAAGCCATTTATAAACCAAGTAAACCTCAAGGCATATTTTAGTGCCAAGAGCCTAGATTTAGCAGAATCGGCATTCATTTGTGGAAAAGAACATAGCAAATAGTAACAGAATGCCCTTCAAGTCATTACACAGATATTCATATGTTTTATAAAGTTATTTACTTTTACATGTAAACGTAAGTAAAACATCTCTATAATATAAAGTCTTTTGATTTTGAGTTATGCAGTGACTGGGATGTCTATTGTTTTCATATCCTCAAAAAGAAGTATAGAGATCCTACTATATTAGTCAATCCATCTTTATAACCATTATCCATTTCAAAATATGTTTTGCAAATTCTGCTGTGGTGTTGAAGGCCTTTGGAATAATAACTTAAATCTGTTTAATTCATACTTTATCAGACTCTCCAAGAATTTGATCCAACTTTCTCATTTTCATTTCATTTCTGATAAGTATTGATATAATCTGATAATTGGACTTCCCCAATGGCTCTGCAGTAAAGAATCCACCTGCAACGCAGGATGCATGGATTCAGTCAGGAAGATCCCCTGGAGAAGAGAGTGGCAGCCCACTCTGGTACTCTTGCCTGGGAAATCCAATGGACAGAGGAACCTGGTGGGCTACAGTCCATGGGGTCGCAGAGTCGGGGTCAGACACAACTTAGTGACTGAACAACAGATCTGATGATTATTGAATTTTATTAATCCACCTTCTAAGATAGTTGAAAGGTACTCACCTGAATGGCATTCTCAACACCCTTATGTATAGCTGCATATAGCCTATTATAAATGACAGAGCAGAAGAATAGTGCATGTGAAAAATGCCATTATGGTTTAGCTGGAAAAACATTAAGGCAAGAGTCTTAATTCAAGTTTTAGCTCTGTTGTTATATAGGAAAGTCCCCATCCGTAACAACATTTGGATTTAATAGACAGTTACTTACTTCAGTTACTTAAGCTTGGTATATATGTGAAGCCCACATCACTGATCTTGGTGATAGCTTCACACAAACAAAAAATCTTTCAAAGTCACAGATTACAGAAGAAGTGTTAGGGCAAGGGACATTCAAGTTTATGGAATGGATATGTTCAAATCTGTCACTGTTGCTAGAAAAACAATACAAAGCAAATATCCTGCTGCTGATGATTTTAATTGTATCATCTTCCTATTGCTAAAGTGGTGACCCTTGCTGAACTAGTGTGAAATTGGAGTACAGCCAGTCTTCATCAGCTTGGCCAGTAAAGTTGGTTCTTGGAGTTTGGCTTCCATCCAGGCTGAGTAGGCAGACTTTAGAGGGAAATAGAAAAAAGGTCGTCTGTCTTGATAATAGTCAATCAGAGCAGACTAAGCTGTTAGGAATTCTGAGCTATATTGCCTTAGTCCCACCTCCCTTTTTTAAAGTTCATTTGCATAATTCTTTTGATCAGGGCCCTTACTTTTCCGTATGATATACATAGCTCATGTATACTTTAAATAAATGAAGTTAATAATGATCTGTCTCAACTAAAAAGCAGTAATAGTTGCAAGTAAAATTTTGTTCATACTACAGTTCAAACTTAAGTGATTTGAAGTTATGTCTTTTGACTCTGGCCTCATTTTTCAAAACAAATTTAAACTGAAATGCGGGGCTTCCCTGGTGGCTCAGTGATTTACAAAACGCTCCTGCCAATGCAGGAGACGTAGGTTTGATCCCTAGGTCGGGTCATGGGGGAAGGCATGGCAAACCACTCCATTATCTTGCCTGGGAAATGCCATGGGCAGAGGAGATTGAAGGTGGGAGGAGAAGGGGATGACAGAGGATGAGATGGTTGGATGGCATCACTGACTCAATGGACGTGAGTTTAAGTGAACTCTGGGAGTTGGTGATGGACAGGGAGGCCTGGCCTGTGCAGTCCATGGGATTGCAAAGAGTCGGACATGACTGAGGATCCTGGTGGGCTACAGTCCATGGCGTCACAAAAGAGTTGGACACAACTTAGTGACTAAACAGCAACAGCAAACTGAAATGCAAAAGTTCTCTGATTGTGAGTATCAAGTAATGGTCAGCTAAATTACTGGTTACAGCTGGTTTCTGAAAGAATGAAATTTTTTATACCAAGAAATTGGAAATCAGATTTTATTGAAAATTATATCTTCAGTAAATATATTTACTGAATAATTTCTACTCAATTTTAGTTTTGACAGAGTCTCTGTTAATAGCATCTTTTCCATTCTGCCAGTATGGTGATTTTTATTCATAATGTTTTTCCTCAACAGTACTAAATATTGTGCTGAACAACTTTTAGAATGGACTCCAAGTGACCTACTTTGCAAGAAAACAGGCATCTTACTAGCCTCTAAAACTTACAGATGGACAGATAAAAATACTCATTTCTTTCTTGAATAAAGTATGATGATGATAATGCTCTTACCCTATAAATAAAAGGACAGGCTTAATATTTTATTTTTATTTTTATTTTTACTTTATTTTACTTTACAATACTGTATTGGTTTTGCCATACATTGACATGAATCCAACACGGGCAGGCTTAATATTAATCTCATTTTTTTTGTAGAAGATAGATGTGTATTCACAACAGATAAGAGAAACATAATTCTTTATTTAGTATGTAAGTCTGTTTCCCTGAAGATACCTCCCCAATAGAATACTCTAACATCAAGTTCTGCCTAAGTTTCCAATGGAAGTTTTTAGTCACTAATCAGTTTTTATAGGAGGGAAACCAGCACAAGTATTGACTTGCATGAAGGTGATAGGTGCATAATTCATAGTATTACCTGGAGTAAATTCTTTTCTTTTCTCATTTATGAACTAGCAGTAGGCCCACTAGGTAGCTTTTTCTCCTTTCCCTTACACCCTCTCTTCTCACCCTTCACAGTCAGAAATCAACCATACCACTTCATGATAATCATTTTCACTAACTTACTCTCCTCCTCCTCATTAGCTTGATAAATTTATTCTTAGGTCTACACCAAAGGTTTAAACTTATAAATAGTATATCCTATAGTACCTAAAGGTGACAGCAAAGATCTTGGAGTGTATACCTGGTATGGTTTCACTTGAATTATATCTAAGTTATTTACATCATTGATCAAAAATGTCTGTGAAATATTTAATGTGAAATCTTTTCAGCTTTATAGCTCACTGAAGATTGTTTCGGGATTCTTTATTGCCTGTGCAAATACAAAAGGCACTAACATTTGACTGTTAGGTGCTTTCTTCAAGGGTACTTTTATCTGGGCTGTTTACTCCTCAAAATCAATGAGAAGAGTTAGTATTAATCCTAGTTTTACAGATGAGGAAACAGATGCAGTGAGATTAGATTACCTGCCTGAGGTCCTACAGCTAGCAAATGACTAGCACCATGATTTAAACCACGTCAGTAACAGAGTTCTGAGCCTGTGCCTTTTGAAAACTGAGATGTAACTATAACATTGTGTTAACTTTCCGTGTTTCTGAGCCTATGCTTTTAATCACGGTTTCACAGTTTGTTCTTGCTTAATGTGTACTTTTAACAGAATTCTTCACAACTTGGAAATTTCTGTCTACAAACTGATGCAGCTATGCTATGCATCAGACATTTTGAAGTAATTTGCTTCAGATTAATAACTTCCTTGGAAAAGTCAATGGTGTTTCAGTTTCTTTACCAGAACTAAGCCAAATTCTGTAGTTTAGTTGATTCTAGATGGTCCTTTGATAAGACAACACTGTTATTTACGTACTACCAGAAAAAAAACATTGTCAGTTTAAACTGACTATAACATCTCTTTCAGATATATTTATAATATATGTTAATATATCTGTGTTAAGACTTTGGTACGTATGTAATGGATGTAAAATAAATGGTTTAAAAGTTCCTATAATTTCATCAAATTCAGAGTCCAACTGTTTGATTCACTTTGATTCTGTAATTTATGTCCAGTTTTTCAGCCCAGTATTGTCTTTTGGGGCTGTCAATAACATTAGTGATACAGTGTTTCTTTAAAGACTTTACTCTTGTCTCTGAGATTTTCTTCCAAGCCATTGTTTATTAAAAGCTTTAATACTTAAATTCCAATTCCGTTCTGAACACTGTGTTTCCTGAGTGTGACCATGTGATTTCCAGTTCATGACAGGTCTGTCTTTAAAGCTTCATGGCAACCATGTCTTCATCTGTTTGCCAGTAGCCATCACATTCTGTAACGTGTGTTAATGCAGACATACCAGGCTCTGTGAGAAGATAATGGACTGTGAGACAGGGAAGGAATCTGAGCTGGAAAGTAAACGTGGAAGATTATTATGGTAAACACCAAAAGCAAGGTCTAAAGGCAGATTCCTAAAGGAGAGTAGGAACAGAACAATGGGACCATCTGCTACAAAGGTCCCAAGGATAAGCATAAGGATCAAGAAGTTGCTAGAATTATAGCCAGCTTTGAGAGGCAACTTGTTAGGCATTTAGGCAAATTTAGGCTTTCAGCTATATCTAGTAGAAAAATCCTTTAGTATACTAGGCTCTTTAAATACTATTTATAAACAATACAAAGTTACTCTCCTTTCGTTTAAGAGGTATTTCCTATTTTTAAAAGAATAACTCATATTGTATCAATAAAGTGTTTGTTTCTCAGTGGAACTAGCTTGGGTCCAATGGGCCAGTATGAGAGCTCCTAGGGTCACAGATAGGCTGATGTCCATGGTGGCTGCTTCTGCGTTCTCGGGCGTGGAGGGGCAGTGAGGCGAGAAACCCACAGGCAGGTCCCGAGAGCGAGCAGCGTCTGGGGTGCTGGCATCAGCCCTCCCGCTTTCACAGTGAGGGAGCGACCTCCCTACCAAGATTAATGTCGAGAAGTAAGCCTGTTGCAACCTGTTCTTAAATTCTCTTTTAAAAGCTTCTCTGGATAGTTTTTGTGGTTTTACATAATTAACATGATTATTAGGAAGTATATACAGAGAACTACCTTTTCAGAGATTGATAGTGGATGCTGGACCAGGAGGTAGGGAAGAAAGGCCGCTTTCTTCAGCCCTGTAACTAACCATTCACGTATAGGATTCACTGCACAGGGTAAATAAGTGCATTGTTTGTGCCCAAGACTCTTATTTTGTTACATCTGTTGGATAGTACTTTTGAACAACTTTTTCTTTTAGATTTTACATAACTAATTTAATGAAGTTTACTAATTTTTTTCTGATGTTAGATAAAGAAAAACAGTAAAATTTCAGTTTAAGGAATGTTTCAAATGACGTTTTTGGAGTGTTTTGAACTCCCTCATCTGACTTGTAGAGCTGAAGCCAACAGGAAACCAACTGGTCCTTTTTGAAGGGAAACTTGACCAAACAGTCACAAGAATACAGAATTATTTTGCCCTTAGTCCAGCTACAGACATGAGATCATAGTAGTAATTCAGTATCTCTTCTGACTCTGATGTTTGCAGCTAAACAGTTTCTTCATGAACAGTTAATGTGAAACTATCAAAACTGTACCTGTAAAAAAAGGACCAAATTAGTAGCTAGAGAACCCCAACATTTATTAAAGTATTCTGAAATGTAACATGTCAATTAAAAATTTTGGTATCAGAATTAATCCCAAAGTATTCATTACTGCTAAAGTTCAGTCTGTGGTGGGGAGGAATGTGATATCATAGAGTTGTAGATTAAAGCAAGGAACAATGTTTTTGCAAAATCGCAAGAATGTGCCAAGCATTTAATATTATATGTAAGGGTGGATCACATCTGAGATAGCTCACATGTGGACCTTCCTTCAGTTTACTCTAGAATTCATTATAAGCTGAAATTGTGGAGGATATTCTAATATACTGAATGGTGAAAGGAATATATAAAGAAGCTGTAAAGAGAAAACAGCAGATTGACAAAAAACCAAAAACATCTTATTTCCCAAGCTGTGCTCTAGAAAGACAGATTATTAAAGGAGTAGCTTATAAAGTACACGAAGCAAGAATGTTCCCAAAGATTCAGATTTACCAATAAAGATGAGATTTTGGTTGATACTGCAAAACTGCCTTAATGACACATACTTACTTACCTTGGAAACAAGTATAAAAAAACGCAGAAACACAAAAACTTAGCATTGAACTGCTTTGCTATAGTATTCATTTGGGGTCTATTAGGTCTCAAATTGTTAGAGTTTACTGTACTCATATGCAGTACGCATAAAAATATTTGATGTGCCGATTTCTTCAGCATTGGTTTTTTGGTGCACTCAGCAGTACTCTGAGGCTCTGCAGGGGAAATAAGAAAAAGGTTAACGGGAACCCATTGATCAGCTTCTCTGTGGCCAGACATCACTAGTTAAGATGTATTAGGGGTTCAGAACATGTTCAGGGATATGAAGTCACAACAGGTTATAGTATTTCGAAGCCTTGTATGTTCATCTTTGGGTTTCCTGTTCCAGGGGCGTTGTTCTGGTTTTTTCCTGCGCAAATCCATTTTGAGTGCACCTTGCCCATGCCCCACCCCCCTCCTTTGTGCGTCTCTGCCTCTCTGATCCTGTCTCTCCTGTCTGCTGCTTATCACCGTCTCCAGTTGCCCTCACCTCCTTCCTTTTTGTTTGCAGCTCTTGTATTTGTCTCTCAGCTGTTCTTTCCTGCCCACCCAGTCTCTTCCGATGCCAACAAATGCAGAGTGGAGAAGCTTAGAGACCATTCTACCCATTTTAAGAAGACCTGACTTTCCAGCTCTTGTTATTTGTCGTCCCACAGGTCACAGAAAGAGTATCTAGGAGGGCTTAGAAAGACTTTTTTTTCCCTTTTAGTTGTGTGATGTTTTTTATTTGAAGTATAATATATAGTCAAGTTCATCTCTTCTAGTGTCTAGTTGTATGAGTCCTGACAAATGTGTGCAGCTGTTTACACATCAACTCTATCAGGGTGGAGAAAGGTCCAGATGCCCCCCAAAATTCTCTGCTGCTCATTNGATGCCCCCCAAAATTCTCTGCCGCTCATTTGAAGTCAACCTGTCCCTGGTACCTCAGCTTCTAGCACCCAGTTAATCTGGTTTTTTTTTTTTTTTTTTTTTTGTCCCTCTAGTTTGCCTAGGGCTTCCCTGGTGGAGCTTTCTGCGTAGCTCAGTCGGGAAAACATCAGCCTGCAATGCAGGAGACCTGGGTTCAGTTCCTGGGTTGGGAAGATCCCCTGGAGAAGGAAATGGCAACCCACTCCAGTATTCTTGCCTAGAGAATCCCATGGACGGAGGAGCCTGGCGGGCTACAGTCTGTGGGGTGGCAAGGGTCAGACATGACTGAGCAACTACAGCACCACCATGGGAAGCTTCTGTAGGTGAAATCATACAGTGTTTGTCTTTTTGTGACTGACCGAATTCATTTAGCATGATGTCCTCAAGGTTCTTCCATATTGTAGTATGTATAAAAGTTGCCTTACATTTTCAGCCTCAGTAGTATTCCCCTGTATGTATGATGTATATACCACATGTTGTTTATCCATGAGTCAGTGGACTGTTGGGTTGCTTCTGTCTTTTGACTATCGTGTATGGTACGGTTATGAACACTGTTGTACAAATGCATTTTAGATATTTACCATAATTGGAATTACTAGATCATACGGTTATTCTATTCTAAATTTTTTGAGGGACTGCCATACGGTTTTCTATAGCAACTTCACCATTCCCACCCATAGTGCAGAAAGGTTCCAATTTCTTCACATTCTCACCAACATTTGTTATTTTCTGCTTTTCTGATAGTAGCCATCCTGATGGGTGTGAGGTGGTATTTCATTGTGAATCTGATTTGCGTTTCCCTAATACTAGCAAGGCTGAACATCTCCTTAATTGTTTACTGGCCATTTGTTATCTTCTTTGGAGAAATGTTTATTCTAGTCCTTTGTCTGTGTTGTGATCAGGCTACTTGTTTTTTGGTCTTGAATTGTAGTTCTTCATAGATTCTGGATATATGTTTTGCAAATTTATTTTCCAATTTGTAGGTGGCCTTTTCACTCTCTTGATTGTATCCTTTGATGCACAGAAGTTTTAAATTTTGCCATAGTCCAACTGTATCTGTTTTTTTTTTCTTTTATTGTCCATGATATATCCAAGAAATCATGTACAGTGTTATGAAACTTTTCATATATATTTTTTTCTCATGAAGAGTTTTATAGTTTTAGCTCTTATGCTTAGGTCTTTGATCCGTTTTTAGTTATTTTTTGCATATGATGTGAAGCACAGTCTTGTCCATGTGGATATCCAGTTTTCCCAGCACCGTTTGTGAAAAAATTGTGGTTTTCCCATTGCATGGCCACGACAGCCATGATGTGAAAATCATTTGCTCCCATACGTGAGGGTTCATTTCTGGACTCTGTTCCTTTGGTCTCTGTGTCTGCCTGTATGTCAGTACTGTGTTGTTTTGATTACAGTAGCTTTGTAATAAGTTTGAAATCCGGAAATGTGAGACCTCTAACTTTGTTCTTGATTGTTCAAGATTGTTTTGTCTATTCAGAATTTCTTGAGATGCCCATATGAATTTTAGGATGGATTTTTCTATTTCTCTAAAAAGCACTGTTGGGATTTTGATGGGATTACATTGAATTTGTAGATCACTTTGTGTTGTATTGACATCTTCACAATATTAAATCTTCCATCCATCTCCACGGTTATGTCTTTCTGTTTATTTGTGTCTTTAATATTGTTCAGCAACTTATTTTCATTGTACAGGTCTTTCACTTTCTTGGTTAAGTTTATTCCTAAGTAGTTTATTCTATTTAATGCTGTTGTGAATGGAATTGTTTTCTTAATTTCCTTTGCATATCGTTCAATATCTATAGAATCACAATAATTTTCGTGTACTGATTTTTATATCCTGTAGCTTTGCTGAACTCATTTGTTAGTTCTAACAGCTTGGCTCAGACGGTAAAGCATCTGCCTGCAATGCAGGAGACCTGGGTTCAATGCCTGGGTCAGGAAGATCCCATGGAGAAGGAAATGGCAACCCACTCCAGTACTCTTGCCTGGAAAATCCCATGGATGGAGGAGCCTGGTGGGCTACAGGTCATGGGGTCACAAAGACTCGAACATGAATGAGTGACTTCACTTCACTTCATCTACATATAAGATCATGTCATCCACAACAGAGATAATTTCATTTCTTCCTTTCTAGTTTAGATGCCTTTTATCTGTTAATTGCCTAATTCCTCTGGCTGGGACTTTCTGTACCATATTGAATTTTAAGTGGTGAAGTAGTAATGCTTCTCTTATTTTCCGATCTTAAAGGAAAGGCTTCAGTCTTTCACCTCTGAGTCTGGTATTAGTTATGTGCTTTTCTTATATGGCCTTTTTATGTTACAAATTTCTTTCTATTCCAAGTTTATTGAGTGCTTTGAATCACAAAAGGGTGTTGAAACTTTTCAGTGCTTTTTGTTTACATCAGTTGAGAGGATCACGTGGTTTTTTCCTTCGTTCTTGCTAACGTGGTATCTTATATTGATTTTTGTTTGTTGATCCACTCTTGTATTCCAGAATCTCTTTTCATTTTTAAATCGTGTCTTTCAAAGAGAATGTCTCAATTCTTATTCAATTCTCTTTTCTTAGTTTTATAAAATGGATCATCTTTTTGGCATTGTATCTAAGCAACCCTTTGCCTACCGGAAGGACACGTAGATTTTTCTCCTATGATTTCTTCTAGAAGTCTATATTTTGATTAATTTTTGTATAGAATATGAGATATGAGCCAAGATTCGTTGTTTTTCCTTTTGTGTGTAGTTATCCAGGTGTTTCAGTACTATTTGTTTAAAAGATTGTTTTTTCTCCTTTGAGTTGCCTTAGACCTTTAATTATAACTATCTTCATTTTAATCATTATCAAATATTTTCCTGTCTTTGTGGAGATCCAAGTTTCGGTTTTGTATCCTAGTCTTCCACCTGAAGAACTGTCTTTAATATTATAGTGTATGTCTGCTGGTAATGAGTTCTCTCAGCAGTTGTTTGTCTGAAAAGCTGTTTGTTTATTTCACTTTCATGTAGAGAGTTATGTGTGTAAAGTTCTGAGTTGAGAAGTGTTTTCTTTCAGGAACGTCACTCCTTTGTCTTCTGAATCACTTAGTTTGTGATATAATTGTTACTTTTGTTCCTCTGTGTGTAACATGTTTTTGAGCTTTTTGAATTTGTGATTCACTGTATTTTATTATTTTTTGAAAATTCTTAGCCATTAGCTCTTCAAATATTTCTTTAGCCTTTTATTCTCTTCTCCTGGGATTCTAGTTAGACATTTGTTGAACAGTTTGGTATTGCCCACGTCTTAGATGCCCTGTTTATTTTCATTCATTTTTCTATTTGTGTTTCAGTTTGGCTAATTTCTATTTGTCTGGATTCAAGTTCACTGACTTTTATGCATCTGTGTCAGGTTTACTGATGAGCTTGTCAAAAGAATTCTCATCTCTATTATATTCTTTACTTCTAGCATTTCCATTTGACTCTTACAGTTATCAGGTCTGTTGAAATTCAACATCTGACAATATAGGGTATCCTCCTTTTCCATTAAAACCTTTAACATAGCTATTTCATATTCTTTTTGAAATTTTATTTTTGATTGGAGGATAATGGCTTTACGATGTTGTCTTGGTTGTTGCCGTACATCAACAGGAATCAGCCGCAGGTAAACATATGTCCTCTGCTTCCTGAACCTCCCTCCCATCTCGCACCCCATCCCGCCCCCCGGCTTGTCACAGAGCTCCAGACAGCTCCCCACGTCACACGGCATATTCTCGTTGGCCATCTGGTTTACTTACGGTAGTGTGTATGTCTCAGTGCTGCTGTCCCAGTTCATCCCACCCTGTCCTTTCCCCACTGTGTCCACAAGTCTCTTCTCTATGCCTGCATCTCTACTGCAGCCCTGCGGATAGGTTCACCAGGACCATTTCCCTAGATTGCATGTATATGCGTTAATGTATGATACTTACTTTTCTTTTACTGACACGTACTTCACTATATATAACAGGCTCTAGATTTATCCACCTCACTAGAACTGAATCAAATTTGTTCCTTTTTGTGGCTACGTAATATTTCACTGTGTATATGTACCACAATTTCTTCGTTCATTCATCTGTCAATGGACATTTAGGTTGCTTCCCCTAGCTATGGTAAATGGTGCTGCAATGAACATTGGGGTACATGTGTCTTTTAGAATGTGGTTTTCCCAGGACATATGCCCAGTAGTGAGATGGATGGGTCTTATGGTAATTTTATTCCTAGTTTTTTAAGAAATCTCCACACTGTTCTCCATAGTGACTGTATCAGTTGACATTCCCACCAGCAGTATTCCTTGTTTTGACAAATTCTACATTGACGTTGTCTATGGGTATGACTCTGTTGATTGCCTTCTCTCTTGGCAATAGGTTTTTTCCCCTCGCTTTTTTGGTATGTCTTATAATTTTTTTTAATTGATTGCCAGAAGCAAGGCATTCAATGAAGATAAATAGTATTTCCTCCTGGAGATGGGCCTGATTCTTCTGTTAGCCTGTTTGTATGAAGGTTAAGCTGGTTTACTCAGGGGTTGACCTGGATTTGGAATTTGTTGTTGCTATGGTTACCACCGTGCATCACAGGCTTTAAACATGTCTAGCGTTTCTTCGTGCGTAGAGTTGGGATTTGATTGCCAGAAGGTTTTCTTACCATTTCTGCTCCTCCCTCAGTTTTTGGTCCTTTCTGTTTACCTTTGCCTCAGAGGGGGTCTGTCTCTTGACCTCCCCCCAGTAGATGGCTGCTATCAGCTTCGTGGTAGAGGATAGGTTAGGAGTCTCAATTTTCCTCATCCACTCCATCTTGGGCAGGCACTGAATCCCGGGTTATCAGGGTAGGGTTTTCTCAGTGATCCTGTCCCTACAAGTAGCAGATGAGTTCAGCTTTGTATTAGTCTTATGCAGGAGTTTCCTGCCCCTTCCTCCAAGATTGGAGAACTCTAATGGTCTCAGACTCTTTTTTGTCCTTTCCACGGGCTGTCTTGGGGTTTTATTCTCCTACTTTTCCCCTAGCCACCACAGGTCTTCATCTGTGACTGGGAGGGTGACGGTAACATGATTTTCTCCCCTTCTCCCATGGCTTACGGCTTTGTTTCCATAGAGGAAAAGGGTCCTGACCATGCTTTGTGGCTTTTCCAGTGATAGCCTCTCCCTTCACCCGAGGATCCCTGGGACTTCGGTCACTGTGGGGTTCGGGGCCCAGCAGAGGGGCACGTGGATGCATTCTGGTTCGCTAGCCTGGAAGCTCTCCAGACCTCATCCTTCTGGGTTTTTATGAAGGCTCCATTACACAGGCATAATGGATTAAACCACTGGCCATTGGTGTCGCCGGTCCCTCCTCCCTCCCTAGTAATCTAGGACTGAGACTGAAAGTTCCAGCTCTTTTCACGTGGTTGGTTCCCTTAGCATTCAGTCCCCTCATCTTTAGGGCATCCCCCCAAGTCACCTCATTAACATAAACTCAGCTGTGGCTGGACAGGGCTTATTTATGAATAAATAACAAGATGCATTTCACCTTTATGGCTTTGGATCAGTTTCAGAAACTAAGGACAGAAGACCACATATCATTAAAAAGATACTCCCATTGGTCTTCTTGCTTAGGAAATTCAAAGGGTTTGGGGGAACTATTGAGCTAGGAACCACAGACAAAACTAAAATATATGATTATTATGAATCACAATACTTTAGATACATAATGTGTTTAAGGTATACATAGTGTTAGTTTGTTTGCTAGGGCTGCCCTAACAAATACCACAGGCTAACTCCAGGAGTTGGTGATGGACAGGGAGGCCTGGCGTGCTGCGATTCATGGGGTCGCAAAGAGTCGGGCACGACTGAGCGACTAAACTGAACTGAACTGAGGGTGGCTTAAACAGTAGACATTTATTTTCTATAGGCTGGAAGTCTGAGAACAAGTTGTTGACAGCGTTATTTCTTGAGACCTGTCCTTGACTTGCAGGGGCCGCCTGCAGGTGGCTTCTTCCAGGGTCTTCACATGACCTTCCTCTCTGCGTGTTTGTGTTCTAATCTCCTTTTATAAGGACACCAGTCGTATTGGATTAAGAATCACCCTAATTGCCCCATTTAATTTAACTACCTCTTTTCAGACCCTGTCTCCAAGTATACTCATATTTTGAGATACTGGGAGTTAGTACTTCAACATATTCATTCATGAGTGGACACAGTTCAGCCCAGAATGCAAAAAATTGAAAGAAAGAAAAAAAAAAAAAAAACCAGTGGGAAATGTAGGACTTTCTGCGATGATAAACAGTTCTGTATTTTTGCTTTCCTGTATGGTGGCCACTAGTCCCCTGTGGCTATTGAGTATACAAAATGTACCCAAGGGGACTGAGAAGCTGAATTTTTACTCTGTTTGGTTTTGAGCACTTTACATTTAAATGGCCACATGCAGCTAGTGACTAACATTTGGACAGTACAGATCTTAACTAATGTCTTCATTTGACATACTCAGAACTGAAGATCAAAACAGTTGAGAGACTGATCTGATATCACACAAATAATGATTGAAATAATTGCAAAGTAGGCTGAGTTTTCACATTCTTAATGGGTTTTTCTACCTACAGACTGTAAAATAAAACCTAAAGAAATAAAATGTAAAACACTCCCATTTTTGTTCTTTTTCCCTTTATAAAGACAGGATAATCTTAGATTACAACTGAGAAATTTTCAACATATGTGTTTTAGAAATATTCGAGATCATTTACTCTTTAATTTTTAAGAGGTTTGATACTTGCATATATCAAGTGTTTAAATTAGTTTAATAAGAGTTTTGTTGTCGGATTGTAAAGTCTATTTAAATAAAACTAATGTCTGTAGTGGAAAAATTGGTAGATGGTTTAAAAATCCATATTCAGTTAGGGAAGATGAATCAGTGGATACTTTCTCAGAAAATCTGAATCTGAAAACTCGTTCCACAAAAGAAGAAATGGGAAGTGCTTTCTCTTTAAAGATAGAAATGGGTTGTTGAATTAATGTGTGTTAGTCACTCAGTTGTGTCTGACTCTTTGTGACCCCATGGACTGTAGCCTGCCAGGCTCCTCTGCCCATGGAATTCTCCAGGCAAGAATACTGGAGCAGGTTGCCATTTCCTTCTCCAGGAGATCTTCCCAACCCAGGGTTGAACCCGGGTCTTCTGTATTGCAGGCTGATTCTTTACTCTTTGAGCCACCAGGGGAGCCCTGTTCAATCAATAACTTGTTTGATTTTGTCCTTTCATGTTTGATGAAATTTTTTCTGTAAACTTCAGAAAAAATGTTAAGTTTTCATTTAAAACTAATTTTAGTTAGGAGGGGGTTCAAAAGGGAGGGGATATATGTATACCGATCACTGATTCATGCTGAGGTTTGACAGAAAACAACAAAATTCTGTAAAGCAATTATCCTTCAATTAAAAATAAATAAAATTTTAAAAGATGAATAAATAAAACTAATTTTAGAATTACAGAAAAATTGCAAAAACTGCACAAAGAGTTTCCATATACGCTCACCCAGCTTACCTTCATGTTAGCATTTTACATAACCATAATATAATTTTCAAAGCCAAGAAATTAACATTGATACAATATTACTAACTAAACTACAGATCTTAATTTTCACCAATGTCCCTTTTATGTTCTAGGAACCCATCTGGATCCCACATTGTATTTAAGTATTTCTTCTAAGTCTCCTCCATTCTGTTTCTCAGACTTACCTTTTCTTAACACTTTCAAAGTGTGCCAATCAGTTTTTTTGTAGAATGTTCCCCAGTTTGGGTTTATATGTTTTTTCAAAATTGGAATGATGGTTATGCATTTTTTGGAAAGAATGACACAGAAATGATCTACTGATATGTATTCTTACTGGTGATGAGCTTTAGAAATATTGATGATTGAAATGATGCTTTCTTTTATGCTATTTGTTAAGATTACTATACAATATCAATCCACCAAAACATTTGCTCTGTGATGCAAATAACTTCTCAAAAGCTAAAATTCTGATTAAAGAAAGCTATTATCATTACTAGTTAGTTAATGGGATGAGGTTAGTAGAATTTCACTAATAGGAGTAAGTTGTTCAATAAGGAGAAAGAGAAACCACCTTTTTTTCTTTGAAATTAGGTAATTCTTTCTTCATTGGAAAGTTAAGAAAGGAATTATTGAGAGGGACCTTCTCACTTAACAGAATTGTATTTGTAATAGAAAATTGTCTTTGTTGAGATACTTAACTCTGGGTAACTTAACAAGTAGAACATAAAATGAGGAAAAAGTGATTGGTTTAGTTTTGTTCTATAAGTGACACTGGAATTCTATTAGAGTTGTTAGTACCAAGTTCAGTTTATTGCAGCAGATTTTTATATTGGGGGCATTTAAAAACTCTGAATAAGATAAAATAAATCCACTTGATCTTTTTATTAAATAAATCAAATCAATTTCAAAAGAAATACTTACATTTATTTATTTGATAGGTTTTATTCACTAGGAGCATTTAAATGAAATATTTGTGTTTTTATTCTTTGTGGGTCGTCTTTGAAACATTTTTGAATTACAAACCAAATCTTAGGACTGAGTACTGCTGTCTCTTTAAAGTAACAACAATCAGTGTAATGGGTGGAATTTTCTTCTTTTTCTTTAGTTCAGCAATCAGCAAACACTGGGAGGCTGAACTGGCCACCCTCAAAGGAAACAACGCCAAACTCACTGCAGCCCTGCTGGAGTCTACGGCCAACGTGAAACAATGGAAGCAGCAACTTGCTGCCTATCAGGAGGAAGCAGAGCGGCTGCACAAGCGGGTGAGTGCAGGGCCGCCATCCGTCAGGACCGACAGCCAGCAGATTTTCTTAATTTACATGCAGATTCAGCACAGGAACCTCTTCTGGAGACTTTTGTTGGTTATCAAAACATATATATGGGTTGTATTATATGTGGGTTTATTGGTTAAGAAAACAATTTTCTGCAGTTTCCTGAGAATGAAGGAATTTGGACAGCTTTGCAGTCCAAACACCCAATTTCACATTCCTGTTGTGCCACTTGTTAGCTGTCTGGCCTTTGGTAACTTATTCCCCTCTTTCTGCTCAGTATTCTTATCTGTAAAATAGGAACACTAATATAGACTCTGTACAATTCCTGAGAAAATTGAGATACAGAACTGACATGTAATTACACTGAAGCAATTATAATGCTTTTATTATTTTACTTTTTTTCTTAAAGAACAATTTGAAAAATACAGGTAGAAAAGTCTTTATAAAAGTTAAAGATAATAACTTTAATTAGAAATATGGGGCAATAATACAAATATGGGGCAGTAAAAGAAAAATTAGTATCAAGAGACCAAACAATTTTTTATAAAGAACTTTTTAATCCAAAGTATATGCATTCACCCAACAGGAAGCCAATGCCGCTGGTTTCTGTTTTTAAAAATGATTTTAAAGAAGTGAACTCCTTCCTAGACATTAGGAAATGGGCTTAGTATCAGAGCAGAATTTGAGGAGTATAATAAGACCAGGATGACAGGGGAGGTAAGATTGAAGTTAAATAGAGACAGGAGGGAGAGTAAGAACTTGAGTAAATACCTTTCTATCCTAAGTTTAAACTTAATTCATGAGGGGAAGAGGGGGGTTGTTATTTAATGAGGATAGTGTCCCATCTCGCAAGATGAAAAGCTCTGGAGATCTATTTCACAGCAGCGTGAATATACTTAATGCCACCGAAGTGAAAGTGAAGTTGTGTCTGACTCTTCGCGACCCCACGGACTGTAGTCTACCAGGCTCCTCCATCCATGGGATTTTCCAGGCAAGAGTACTGGAGTGGGGTGCCATTTCTTTCTCCAGCGGATCTTCCCGACCCAGGGACTGAACCTCTGTCTCCAAATACCACCGACCTGTATGTTTAAAAATGGTTAAGAGGATAAATTTTTACTGTGTTTTTCATTGTGTTATTTTTTTTACCACAATTTAAAAAAAAAACTTAGGATAATTGACTTATAATCCAAAAAAACATTCATTGAGGAGCTATCCTTTTTATGTATTCCCTGACCCTGAGAGTTTTTTGCTTTAAGTACTCAATTGAACTTTAAAGAATTTACAAAACAAAGTATTTTTATTTACTCACATAATTTCCAGTGCTCTTCTTTCCTTCCTATAGATCTGAATTTCCATCAGGTATCATTTCTCTTCATGCTGAGTAACCTTCTTTTGGAGTTTTTTGTACTTTAAGTACACTGGCAACAAATTCTCTCAGCTTTTGTATATACGTATGTGTATAGATAGATTTTTATCTTTACTACAGGTTGTGTTTTCCTATTTCTTCATATGTCTAGTCATTTCTTAAAAATATAAATTTCTTTATTTTAATTGGAGGTTGATTACTTTACAGTATCGTATTGGTTTTGCCACAGGTATACACGTGTTCCCCATCCTGAGCCCCCCTCCCACCTCCCTCCCCATACCATCCCTCTGGGTCGCCTCCGTGCACCAGCCCCGAGCACCACGGTAAATGAGATGCCGTGATAGAGCCCATGTATTCTGTTATCTGCCTCTGAGTCTTCAGTGTTCATTTTTGTTTGAGCAAGCAGTGAAATTACTGGTAGCGTGTCGCCATCCCTTAGTATCTGATGGGGATTGGTTCTAGTGCGCCACCCCCTGCCCCACCTCACAGGAAGTAAAATCCACGAATGCTCAAGTCCCTTATGTCAGGTGGCATAACACAGTCATCCCTTTGTATCCGTGGGTTCCCCATCCACCGTGAGTATAGAGGGCTGGCTGTACTTTGAAGTTTTGGAGGTGTGAACTTTGCTTTAGCGTTTGGTTTATTTCCATTTTGCTCTTAAGGGGATTTTTTGAGTCCTTGGAAATCTTTATTTCTAAGGCATAATCCTCCTGGGGTTTCGGTGGGAAGCTTGAAGTGCTTACTCAGAAACCTAATTTGGTGTTGACGCTAACCTCAAAGTGTCTTCTCCGTGGTGAGCACTACCACACCTTAAACGCTTTTTCATTCTTCCAGCATTTCTCCCACACGCCCGAACCCCTGTGATTCCCACTTTTACATGTTCACTTCAGAAATCAGCCAAAGATTTGAGGGATGTCTGTATGCTTTTTAAGAGGTCTTTTTTTCATACAGTTCCCTGAATTTTGATTTGCTTCAGTTGTTCTGAGGCATCCCCAACTCCTCAGACTTCTTTGGAAAAACAAGAGCTCAGATTTTTGCTTGCATTCTGGTCAGGCAGTGTGGCCAAACTGCACAGCGCCTTCAGGCAAAAAGACGTGTAAATGTGTGTCTCAATATGGTGCTTCCTTTCGGTCTTTTGCCCAATTTGGTCACTCACCAGGGCCTTCTAATAGTTGATGTTTACATTTTGCCCATGGTTTTGTTATCTGGGTGAAAGTTAATCCAGTAAAAAATACTCCAGCCTTATCAAGACTGGAACTGCTCTTGAGGAATGTATTGCCTAATGCACAAAGAAAACTAATATATATTAGACAATAGGGGAAAATTCTCAAGATTTTTGAACAGATGTTCAGTGTTGTGGACCAGAAGACAGGAAAGCCTGAGCACTGAGGAGACAGAAATGGCTTTCTAGAGAAGGGCATTCTAAGCTCAGTACTGGGGGGGTTGGTTAGTTCTGAATGGTTTTCAAAGGTAAGAGAAGACATTCTAGTTAAATCAACAAGATGGATATTAGCATGGTTTGTTGAAAGTTCATACGTACTAGGTGTCTTGAGCAATGAGCTATTTACATGGTTTGCAGGCAGCTTTTGGGGGACTGAGAGGTTAGATCTGAGGCTGTGAGAAAGATGAGCCATTGAGAGGCGTTTAGTGGGGCAGTCACACAGTGAAAGATGGGTGTTAGCAGTTTTCAGAAGACATAAAAATAGACAAAGGATATAATTAGGTCCAGTGGCAGGCCATTGGTTTTGTTTACACCTGTATAACAAGGGTCTGTGCAAGGCTATTAGAGCATGAATAGAAACCAAGAAAATGATATGAGAGGAGAGTGACAGAATGTGGTGGTAATTCACCATTTGGAAAATGTGAGGGAGAGAGATTTGCTGTTTCCTTAATAGTCTACAATTTATTGTATTCTAACCAATCAAAATGTATGAGCTCCTGACATGTAGAGGATTTTGATAAGGTGTGTGTTTTTATGTTGATTCTGTCTGTTTTGACTAATTTTGGATGGCATAGCTTTAGAGACAGTGCCCTTCTCTGTTCTTTAAAAAAATAGCAAGTGCCCATTAAAAGAAGTTACTGTCTGGGCCCTCAGTAAATTTGTACTGCATAGATAACTCTTCTTTGCTGTAAGAGACCCTACTGATGTGAAGATATTCTAGTATCAAGTGATTTAAGTTGTATTTTAAGCATATCTTTTCTTCCAGATTCCTTTACATTTTAGAAGTGTATTTGAATATTTTCTCACTTCTGCAAGGCCAGTTTTCAGAACCCATATTTAATTTAAAGGCTACAGATGGAGGGCAGATGGCTGGTTTTGAATTTGTTTTCAGAAAACGTTTTTAAAGAAGACTTTTATTATAGGGGTTTTCTACTGTCATTAATCACTTAATTTAAGTTTTCCTAACTTTTTCATGACCAAGTCTAGCTATCTTCTTTGGTCTTTTTCCATAGTCCTAAATTGATATTTTTAAAGAATCAATTCTGCTCATTCTACCCTGTCTTAATATTTCTCAAAGTTAATTTTCATATATTGATTCAAAATTCATTATACACCTATGAAGGACTTACTGTACGTCTTCAGCAAGAAATCCTGTGAGAGTGTCACAATTTAGTTTATGTTCTCATTTGATTTTAGGTGACCGAGCTTGAATGTGTTAGTAGCCAAGCCAATGCAGTGCATACCCATAAGACAGAACTGAATCAGACAATACAAGAACTGGAGGAGACCCTGAAGGTGAAGGAAGAGGTAACTGGCTACTTCTCACTCATCTGTAATCTCACTAAAATATGTGTACAGTACTGGGGTATCTGATTTAAGGGTATTTCATGCAGTAAGGTTGTGGGGTGTTTTTAGGATGAAATTTTTCTGAGTGATCCTAAGCTTGTTCACATTTTCCCCATC
This sequence comes from Redunca redunca, assembly GCA_006410935.1. Taxonomy (NCBI): domain Eukaryota; kingdom Metazoa; phylum Chordata; class Mammalia; order Artiodactyla; family Bovidae; genus Redunca; species Redunca redunca. The sequence goes on from SJYQ01004412.1 coordinate 696,983, forward strand.
GCTGTGTCTGTTGTTATGAGCTATGATGAGGCAGTCAGACTGAGATACTGCCTCTTTTCTTCTGTATGAGAGTTGCATTCATACAATCCACAGAAAGCCATTAGAAGTTAAATGAATTTTACAAGCTGTTGCTTTTCCTAGTTTCCAGTCAAAAGATTTAATACCTCAGGAAAGAGTTCTATCCACAAAGCTTGAAGCAATCTTAAAATGTTCAGATTGCTGTTTCTAAGCAATGCTGTACCAAAGCCACCACGTTGACTTGCTTCAGATTATTCTGTGCTAGACAGCATATCCATTAGGATGACTTTATCCCTTGAATTCAGTATAATGGAAATTTGTAAACACCCTTCTTCTAAGGACTGGGACAGTAATTTCAGGGAAAAATAAGGCCATCTCTTTCCTTGATATAGTTAAAATATTGATGTTAAAAATATTTCACTACTTTTTCCAGGAAATAGAAAGATTAAAACAAGAAATTGATAATGCCAGAGAACTACAAGAACAGAGGGACTCTCTGACTCAGAAACTACAGGTGAGCTGTAATAAAATTTTTATTCATTTCTGCATAGAAAGTCATCAATCTTTCTTTCATATAGTAATGACTTTTTTCCTTCAACTCAGTTTTGAAGGCTTTTAGTCATTTTTCTTTTCTGGAACTTCTGATTCATGCCTGGTGGTTGACTTTTCAAAAATTACTTGATTCATCTAAGTAGCTTACCAGAATAGATGGTCATCTATAAATTCTTTGTCTTTAGTAAAATTATTTTAGAAATGTCTACTTTTAACATAAAAAGTGCTCTGAACTTAAAATGTCTCAAATGGAGTATATTCAAATAGTTTAGGAATTCTGCTCATCTTTTTTCACACTGAACTAATATATGGATTACAGCAGTAGTTGTGCCCTAAGGGAAATCAAGGCAGTGTTCTTTTCCTTCCTTTGCTCTGATTAATTTTACTCACTTTTCTCTGCATAAATAGCATGCTTCCTGACTCTTAATTCACATACATGTATCCTGTGTCACTGGTAGTCGGCCATAGTTAGGGAAGATTTTTTTCAAAATTACAGCCAGACTCTCTTCCCAGATGCTTTTCTTATACCTCCTAGCCTCAAGAAGAGTTAGGACCACTTCAAGGTTTGGAGTAGAAACAAATGTAAATAGGTATAGAGTGAGGAATTGGGGACAAAAATTGGTAAGTGGGACCTGGAAACCTAGGATTGGAAGGAGTACCTAGATTGTAACAAGAACAACCAGTATTTATTGAGTGCTTACTGTGTACCAGACACTGCACTGCACTTATGCATTTGATGCATGTAACAGTCATACGAGGAAACTAAGGCTTAGATGAGTTAACTTGTTCTACCTGTTTAAATGAGCACAAACTCTGACAGTAGAGACATTTCATGAAACAAACAAGTTCTTCATATGAAATATTCCCCTTTTTCTCCCATCACTGACTTTCAGCAGTCTAGGAAAATGAAGTTGCTTGTTTTGATCTGCCCTATTACATATTGTTTCTATATTTTAACTGTCTGTGTAGATGAGTGGTTCTTAACTAGGAGTAGTTTTGTACCCTGAGGAACATACGTCTATGTAGGGAGACAGTTTTTATTTTTACAGCTTAGATGGTGGAATTGATCTCTAGTAGGTTGGGGCGTCCCAGGTGGTAAAGAATCTGCCTGCTAATTCAGGAGACACAAGAGAGGTGGGTTCTGCCCCTGGATCAGGAAGATCCTCTGCAGAAGAAAATAGCAACCCACTCCAGTATTCTTGCCTGGAGAATTCCATGGACAGAGGAGTCTGGCAGGCTGCAGTCCATGGGGTCACAAAGAATTGGACACAACTGAGCATACACACAGGTTGTAGCCAGAGTTGTTACTGAACATTGAATTATCCAGCCCCAAGTTTCAAGTGTGCCAAACTTGAGAAAAACTTGGTATAGAATTAAAATAAGAAACATATGCTCAGGGCTGGAACAAATGGTGGAAATGCAGGCTAGTTTTGTCTTTTGGTTTGGTTTGGCACCCATTGTTTAATTACTTGCTTTGATATAGGTGGTTGCTAAGCATTTACACGATGGGGCTTCCCTGGTGGCTCATTCGTAAAGAATTCGCCTGCAGTGCAGAAGACTGCTTGCCCCTGCAGGAGACAGAGGTTTGATCTTTGGGTAGGGAAGATCCCTGGAGAACGAAATGGCAGTCCACTCCAGTATTCTTGCCTGGGAAACTCCATAGACAGAGGAGCCCGGTGGGCTACAGTCCATGGGGTCGCAAGAGTTGGACACCACTTAGGAACTTCACCACCACCACCAAGCACTTGCATGCATAGCTCTAACTCTTACAGTAACAGGTGTGGTATCTCCGTTTTCAAAGAAAAAGCAGCAGTTCAGAGGTGTTGACAAATTTAATTAAGGCACTTAGCTAGAAAATAGTGAAGACTGGATTTGTTTCAATTCAAAAATCTCTATTCTGTCTATATTACCACACCATTTCAGCAGGCAGGCATCCAAACCCTCCCTAACTATTCTTGGGGAAATTTTTTTTCAGTTATGTACACATTTATATTGTCACAGAGAAAGCAAGAAGTGATTTATTCATATCAAACTTCTAAATGTGTTTCATCATCAATCAAGCAGTAATTGAATTTTACAGCTGGCACCTAGAATTGTGACTATCAATTCTTACCTGTATTTTCATTGAATATCAGAAATACTTATCAAGACAGTCTACCTGGAATGGGACAGAGAAGCTTTCAGAAAACCTAAGGGTGAATTCTAAAAGGTCAACCCACCGAAATTACTTGTATGTTTTTTCTAGTTGGAAGAAAGTTTCTCCTTTATGGTCTAGTTCCTCCTACCTAAACATCTGCATGTCAAAAGTTCCATCGCTCTTGAACCTCCGTTCTTAAATCCAGTCCAAAAAAATGGGATCATTAGTTTCTGAAATGGTAGAGGAACTTTGAAATTGCAATGCATGGATTTGGATTGTAGTTACGACTTTGGATAAAAAACATACTTTGGAAAAATTTTAAGTAGTTTTGATATGATTTTTTTTTAGTTTGCAAGTTGTTTTTTCTTTAAATATCAATGTAACATATGCTCATTGTACAAAATTTGGAAAAATGTAACTTAACAGAAAAAAAAAAATTCTCCCATCATCCTAAGGCAAAATGTTGAGAATTTCCTTCCTTCAGTGTTTTTGTGGATCACTTTTTCTTTATGTGAGACATATAGATATCAATTTTTTGTGTTGCTTTCCTAACAATGTTATGTCATGAGCTGCATGTGTCATGGCTATATAGTATTCTCCTGCAGAGGTGTACCACAATTTTCTTCCAACATTTTTACAGGGGTGGTCATTTGTTTTCAACATTAGTTGTAATAATGTTATAATGTATCTTTTTACATAAACCTTGCCTTTCTCATTATTTCTTTGAGATGACCTTTTGAAGAATTACTTGGTGTCAGTGTTTTGAAATTACTTAAGCTGAGAAACTAATATCTGGATATTAGTCTCCTCTCATTTTTGCTTCTGATAGGGAACAAGGGGAACTTATTTTTTTTTTAAGTATTACCTTTTTTTAATTACAAGTTTTAAATATGTTTATTGTCATCTTTTTGTATCTTGAAGGCACGAAGTGCATTTTTACCTTTATAGTATATGGCATATGCTTGCCTGGAGTTCTAAGTCCCCAGATCTTCAAATGGGCTGGTTTCTAATGTAATTAAGACTTGGCCTACATGTTCATTTCACTGATTTCCCTATTTAAGCACTATTCTGCAGGCCTCCTCACCACCCACTGCTCTGTGTGATATTACCCTGTCTTATTTTCCTTGTAGCAATTATCACTGAATGACGTGATCTTGTTTTTTTTTAATTTATTAAAAAATTTTTTTATTTTGAAGTAATTTCACATGGGAAAGTTGCAAGCATAATGTACCTTTCATGTACCTTTCACCTATATTACCAGATGTTAACATTTTTGCCATATTCATTTTCATCTTATCATGATGGGATTCTCTCTGTATTCATTTCTTTTCCTAAATGGCTGACAATAAGTTCCAAATATGATATCCCTTTACCTCTAAACATTTTAATGTATATTTTCTTTTTCTTACATATAACTTTTAAAGACAAGTTTTATTAAAGTATAGTTGATTTACAGTGTTATGTTAGTTTCTGCTTGCGGCAAAATGAGTCAGGTATACATACAAATATATCCACTCTTCTTTAGATTCTTTTCCCAGATAGGTCATTATAGAGTATTGAATAGGGTTCCCTATGCTTTACAGTTGTTCAGTTGCTCAGTCATGTCCAACTCTCTGTGACCCCATGGACTACAGCATGCCAGGCCTCCCTGTCCATCACCAACTCCCAGAGTTTGCTCAAATTCATGTCCATTGAGTCAGTGATGCCGTCCAACCATCTCCTCCTCCGTCGTCCCCTTCTCCTCCTTCCTTCAATCTTTCCCACCATCAGCGTCTTTTCCAGTGAGTCGACTGTTTGCATCAGGTGGCCAGAAGTTTGGAGTTTCAGCTTCAACATCAGTCCTTCCAGTGAATATTCAGGGTTGATTTCCTTTAGGATGGACTTGTTTGATCTCAAGAGTCTTCTTATTAGCTCTCTCTTTTATATAGAGTAGTGTGTGTGTGTCAGTCCCAATCTTGCAATTTATCTTTTCCCCTTTAGTAACCATAAGTTTGTTTTCTACATCTGTGACTCTATTTCTGTTTTGAAAATACGTTCATTTGTACCCTTTTTTAAAACTCTGGGTATAAGCGATATCATGATATTTGACTTCACTTAGTATGACAACCTCTTCAGTGTGTATTTTCTAAGAATAGAACAGTCTCTTACATAACCATCAAAATCAAGAAATTATCTAAAGACTTTATTCTAATTCTCATAATTGTGCTCTTTATAACAGAGTATTAAAAATTGTTTTTCTGGTCCAGGATTCATTCTAGGATCACAAGTTGCATTTAGTTGTCATGTCTTTATTTTGATGTTAAATTGTCCCAGATTTGGCAAGGGGGAACCTTTTTAATTCTGCTTCTGTGTCCTTTGGATGTGACCCTATCATTTTTTAAAGAACTTCATGTTTTAACTCAACTAGATATTCTAGGTTCATCTTGTATTTCTCAGTTCCAGCCTTCTTTCTGGAAATTATTTCTTCAGAAAAAATTTTCTTTTAGTAAAGTTTGGTGTTTATAAACCAGGTTCTGAGCATTAAATACACATTTTGCTATTGAGATGTCATTGTGTTTAGGCCCTGTTAATTATCAGAGCTAGAAATATGCACATATCACATTATGTCCATTATAATAACTATACTGAAAAAAACAACCCTGAAACCATATCAGTACCTCCCATTGCAGTCCAGTACTATGGAGCTCATTTTAGTCTTCCCCAGTTTCCTGTTTATACTCTGTTCCCCAATATTAAGAAACCATAATACGTTTACTTGCTTGCTTAAGAAGTGAAGTGAAAGTTGCTCAGTCATGTCTGACTCTTTGTGACNCTTTACAGTTGTTCAGTTGCTCAGTCATGTCCAACTCTCTGTGACCCCATGGACTACAGCACGCCAGGCCTCCCTGTCCATCACCAACTCCCAGAGTTTGCTCAAATTCATGTCCATTGAGTCAGTGATGCCGTCCAACCATCTCCTCCTCCGTCGTCCCCCTCTCCTCCTTCCTTCAATCTTTCCCACCATCAGCGTCTTTTCCAGTGAGTCGACTGTTTGCATCAGGTGGCCAGAAGTTTGGAGTTTCAGCTTCAACATCAGTCCTTCCAGTGAATATTCAGGGTTGATTTCCTTTAGGATGGACTTGTTTGATCTCAAGAGTCTTCTTATTAGCTCTCTCTTTTATATAGAGTAGTGTGTGTGTGTCAGTCCCAATCTTGCAATTTATCTTTTCCCCTTTAGGAACCATAAGTTTGTTTTCTACATCTGTGACTCTATTTCTGTTTTGAAAATACGTTCATTTGTACCCTTTTTTAAAACTCTGGGTATAAGCGATATCGTATGATATTTGACTTCACTTAGTATGACAACCTCTTCAGTGTGTATTTTCTAAGAATAGAACAGTCTCTTACATAACCATCAAAATCAAGAAATTATCTAAAGACTTTGTTCTAATTCTCATAATTGTGCTCTTTATAACAGAGTATTAAAAATTGTTTTTCTGGTCCAGGATTCATTCCAGGATCACAGGTTGCATTTCGTTGTCATGTCTTTATTTTGATGTTAAATTGTCCCAGATTTGGCAAGGGGGATCCTTTTTAATTCTGCTTCTGTGTCCTTTGGATGTGACCCTATCATTTTTTAAAGAACTTCATGTTTTAACTCAACTAGATATTCTAGGTTCATCTTGTATTTCTCAGTTCCAGCCTTCTTTCTGGAAATTATTTCTTCAGAAAAAATTTTCTTTTAGTAAAGTTTGGTGTTTATAAACCAGGTTCTGAGCATTAAATACACATTTTGCTATTGAGATGTCATTGTGTCTAGGCCCTGTTAATTATCAGAGCTAGAAATATGCACATATCACATTATGTCCATTATAATAACTATACCGAAAAAAACCACCCTGAAACCATATCAGTACCTCCCATTGCAGTCCAGTACTATGGAGCTCATTTTAGTCTTCCCCCGTTTCCTGTTTATACTCTGTTCCCCAATATTAAGAAACCATAATACGTTTACTTGCTTGCTTAAGAGGTGAAGTGAAAGTTGCTCAGTCATGTCTGACTCTTTGTGACTCCATGGACTACACAGTCCATGGAATTCTCCAGGCCAGAATACTGGAGTGGGGAGCCTTTCCCTTCTCCAGGGGATCTTCCCAACCCAGGGATCAAATCCAGGTCTCCACATTGCAGGTGGATTCTTACCAACTGAGCCACCAGGGAAGCCCAAGAATACTGGAGTGGGTAGCCTATCCCTTCTCCAGGGGATCTTCCCAACCCAGGAATTGAACTGGGATCTCCTGCATTGCAGGCAGATTCTTTACCAGCTGAGCTACCAGGGAAGCTCTTTTGCTTAAGAAAGTAGTTTCTAATGAATACTACTGTCAAAACAACAAAAGCACAACCCTGCTGACTGAGTATTCTTTTTGTTTTTAACTTGTGTTCAAAAGTTAATTAGATTCTTTCAATCCCCCTTTTCAATTGGTTAGTTATTCATTTAAAGTACATTTAGGTTCATCTGTATCTTATTATATTCCATTTTAGTTCTTCCCCATTCTTCTTTGTGTTGTATTTGTATGCATTTAGGGAGCATTTGGGGCTTCCCAGGTGGAGCTAGTGGTAAAGAATCCACCTGCCAAGACAGGAGTTGTAAGGGACGCAGGTTCAATCCCTCGGTTAGGAAGATCCCCTGGCGAAGGAAATACTGGAAACCCGCTCCAGTATTCTTGCCTGGAGAATCCCAAGGACAGAGGAGTCTGGCGGGCTACAGTCCATACAGTCACAGAGTCAGACACAACTGAAGTGCTTTAGCGTGCAGACACTGGGCATATGATACACGGTTCTAAAAGTCAGAGCTATTCACAAAGATATCTTTCTAGGAGTGTCATCTTGCCCAGTCCAGTCTAGCCCCATTCCCATCTGCCCCTGTGGGTAACCAGTCTCATTATCTGATTTATTCCTTCTGTGTTTCTTTTTACACACATGAACAGATAAGTCTGTTTTTTAATTCCCTCCCCTCTTTTCTTACACAAATGGTAACATACTCTGCTGCTGCTGCTGCTGAGTCGCTTCAGTCGTGTCCGACTCTGTGTGACCCCATAGACGGCAGCCCACCAGGCTCCCCCGCCCCTGGGATTCTCCAGGCAAGAACACTGGAGTGGGTTGCCACTTCCTTCTCCAATGCATGAAAGTGAAAAGCGAAAGTGAAGCTGCTCAGTCATGCCCAACTCTTAGCGACCCCATGGACTGCAGCCTTTTCCAGGCAGGAGTACTGGAGTGGGGTGCCATTGTCTTCTCCGTAACATACTGTAGTCACTCTTAACTCTTACACACTTTGTTTCTTTTTTATAATCTAAGGTAGTCACTCTTAACTCTTACACACTTTGTTTTTTTTTTTTTTTATAATCTAAGGTATGTCCTGGAAATCACTCTGTCCGTTCATAGAGACCTTGTTCATTCTTTGTTTGGCTGTGTAGTACTTCACTGGTACGTGTGAGAGTTTTTTCCAAACACACTCCTTTATGTGGATATGTAGGTTGTCTCCAGTATCCTGAGAGTACTATAGTGCGTAATCTTCTCCATAGGTATTTTGTTATTGTTGGAGGTGTATCTATAGGGTAGATGTTTAGAAGCAAGGTTTCCAAGTGAGAAGGCCATACTGTCGCATTCTTCTCCATAACAGGTGTTGCTAGTTTTCCCTCATAGCATCAGCATGTGTGTGCCCGTTTCTCGCAGCCTCATCGACAAAATGTGTTCTCAGACTTCTTATCTTATATGTTAGGTGAGAAACGATAGTTTTAATTGGTGTATCTCATATTATGAGTGAGATTAAACATCTTTCATAAGCTTAGAGGCCATTTCAGTATCTTTTTGTACTTGTATAGATTGTGTATTCATTGTGTCTTTAGCCCTTTTCTCTATAGAATTTCTATCCTTCGCTGAAAAATTTTCTAGAGTTATTTATACATCTGCAATTATATCTTAACAAATATTTTCTCCCAGTTTGTCAATATGTTTTGACTTTGCTTAAGATAGTGGTATTGTTTTCAGTTCAGTTCAGTGGCTCAGTCGTGTCCAGCTCTTTGCGACCCCATGAATCGCAGCACGCCAGGCCTCCCTATCCATCACCAACTCCCGGAGTTCACTCAGACTCGCGTCCATCGAGTCCGTGATGCCATGCAGCCATCTCATCCTCGGTCGTCCCCTTCTCCTCCTGCCCCCAATCCCTCCCAGCATCAGGGTCTTTTCCAATGAGTCAGCTCTTGGCATGAGGTGGCCAAAGGACTGGAGCTTCAGCTTTAGCATCATTCCTTCCCAAGAAACCCCAGGGCTGACCTGCAGAATGGACTGGTCTCTGTGGTGTCAAATGCCATTCTTTTCTTTCATTGCTCTGTTACTGTTGTTCACTTGCTAAGTCTTGTCCAACATTTTGCAACCCCATGTACCACAGTACAGCAGGCGTCCCTGTCCTTCACCATCTCCTGGAATTTACTCTAATTCAAGGTGGATTTAGAAAAGGCAGAGGAACCAGAGATCAAATCGCCAACATCTGCTGGATCATAGAAAAAGAAAGAGAATTCCAGAAAAACACTACTGCTTCGTGGCCTATGCTGAAGCCTTTGACTGTGTGGATCACAATAGACTGTGGAACATTCTTAAAGAGATGAGAATACCAGGCCACCTTAAAGGCCTCTGGAGAAGCCTGTATGCAGGTCAAGAAGCAGCAGTTAGAACCAGACATGGAACAATGGACTGGTGAAAAATTAGGCAAAGAGTACATCAAGGCTGTATATTGTCACCCTGCTTATTTAACTTATATGCAAAGTACATCATGGGAAATGCCTGGCTGGATGAAGCACAAGCTGGAATCAAGATTGTCGGGAGAAATATCAATAACCTCAGATATGCATATGACACCACCCTTATGGCCGAAAGTGAAGAGGAACTAAATAGTCTCTTAATGAAGGTGAAAAAGGAGAGTGAAAAAGCTGGCTTAAAACTCAACATTCAAAAAATGAAGATCATGGCATCTGGTCCCATCACTTCATAGCAAATAGATGGGGAAACAGTGGAAACAGTGACAGATTTTATTTTCTTGAGCTCCAAAATCACTGCAGATGGTGACTGCAGCCATGAAATTAAAAGATATTTGCTCCTTGAAAGAAAAGCTGTGACAGACCTAGATAGCATATTAAAAAGCAGAGACATTACTTTGCTGTCAAAGGTCCAACTAGTCAAGGCTATGGTTTTTCCATTAGTCATATATGGATGTGAGAGTTGGACCATAAAGAAGACTGAGTATCTAAGAATTGATGCTTTTGAACTGTGGTGTTGCAGAAGACTCTTGAGAGTCCCTTGGACTACAAGGAGATCCAGCCAGTCAAATCAGTCCTGAAAATTCATTAGAAGGACTGATGCTGTGAAGCTCCAATACTTTGGCCACCTGATGCAAGGAGCTGAGTCATTAGAAAAGATCTTGACTCAATGGACATGAGTTTGAACAATTTCCGGGAGTTAGTGAAGGACAGGGAAGCCTGGCATGCTGCAGTCCACGGGGTTGCAAAGAGTTGGATATGCCTGAGCAACTGAGCAACAACAACAACATATCCATTGAGTCAATGATGCTGTCCAACCATCTCATCCTTTGTCGTCCCCTTCTCCTCCTGCCCTCAATATTTCCCAGCATCAGGGTTTTTTCCAGTGAGTCAGCTCTTCGCATCAGGTGACCAAAGTATTGGAGCTTCAGCTTCAGCATCAGTCCTTCCAATGAATATTCAGGGTTGATTTCCTTTAGAATTGACTGGTTTGATCTCCTTGAGTCCAAGGGACTCTCAAGAGTCATTTCCAGAACCACAGTTCAAAAGCATCAATTCTTCGGCACTCAGCCTTCTTTATGGTCCAACCCTCACTTCCATACATAACTACTGGAAAACCATGGCTTTGACTATATATGGACCTTTGTCATCAAAATGATATCTCTTCTTTTTAATATGCTGTCTAGGTTTGTCATAGGTTTTCTTCCAAGGAGAAAGAGTCTTTTAATTTCATGATTGCAGTTACTGTCTGTAGTGATTTTGGAGTCCAAGAAAATAAAATCTGTCACTTGTTTCCATTGTTTCCCCCTCTATTTAGCATGAAGTGATGGGACCGGATGCCATGATCTTAGTTTTCTGAATGTTGAGTTTTAAACCAACTTTTTCCGCTCTCTTCTTTCACTTTCATCAAAAGGCTCTTTAGTTCCTCTTTACTTTCTACCATAAAGGTGATGTCGTCTACATATTTGAGGTTTTTTGATATTTCTCCCAACAATCTTGATTCCATCTTGTGATTTATCCAGCCTGGCATTTCACATGATGTACTCTGCATATAAGTTAAATAAGCAGAGTGACAATATACAGCCTTGACGTACTCCTTTCCAAATTTTGAACTAGTCCTTTGTTCCATATGAGGTTCTAACTGCTGCTTCTTGACCTGCATACATGTTTCTCTGGAGGCATGTAAGGTGGTCTGGTATTCTCATCTCTTTAAGAATTTTCCATAGTTTGCTGTGATCCACATAGTCAAAGGCTTTAGCATAGCTAATAAAGCAGATTTTTTTTTTTTTTGCATTCTCTTGCTTTTTCTATGATCCAACAGATGTTGGCAATTTAATATTTGGTTCCTCTGCCTTTTCTGAATCTAGCCTATACATCTGGAAGTTCTCATTCATGTACTGTTGAAGTCTAACTTCAAGGATTTTGAGCATTACCTTGCTAGCCTGCAAAATGAGCCAATTGTGCAATAGTTTGCACTTTCTTTGGCATTGCCCCTCTTTGGGATTGGAATGAAAATTGACCACTTCCATTCCTGGAGTGTGAAATCCTGGTTATTGCTCTGACTCTGTTCCACACTCAGATCATACAGGAATCCATCCATATTTCCCTAAAGGGAACTTCTGTGGTTTCATTTTTTACACTTAGATCCCTGATTCACTTGGGTGTATCCTTTGTGTGTGGTGTGAGATATGAATCTAAGTTTATCCTTTTTCAAATGTCTGTCTTGTTATCTCATTCAGTCAGTTCAGTTCAGTTGCTCAGTCGTGTCCGACTCCTTGCCATTTATTTAAAACTTTATCCTTTTTTCCCAGAGATTTGAGGTACTCAACTTCCAAGTGTATCTTGGTCTATATCTGGACTTTCTGTTCTGTCCTAAGTCACTCATATCTGTTCATGCATCCTAGTACCACACTGCCTTACTCGTAGAGGCTTTACAGTATATTTTAATATTGAATAAGGTCAATCAGCCCTCATAGATTTTCTTTTTCATCATTTTTCTAAATGTATTCTTAACATGTTTTATCCATATGTATTTTAGTATTAACATTAGTACCAATTTTTGTGTCAATAAAAAGCTTAGCTCTGTAAAAAAAAAATCTTTGATATGTCTTAAAATTTAGAATGCTGGTTTAGCAGAAGTCACATCTTCATGAGGTTTCCATCCTATCCAAGAACAGAGGATGTCTTCTTACTTGTTCATGCCTACTTTTGTGTTTTTTAGGAACATTTTAAGGCTTTCATCCTGTGAATTTGGAGTGTTTCTTGTTTATTTGTAAACATTTTATCTTATACTATTGAAAATCAGGTTTTCTCTACCATTGTATCTTTTGATTATTGTTTATAAAATCAATGTATATGAAAGCTTTTGAATTCTGTTTGCTAATTTTATATCCTGCTACCATACTAAATTATTTTATTGTTTGGACTAGTTTTGTCATTTATTTCATTTATTCACTAACAAATAATCTGCAAATAGAGATAATTTTGCTTCTTTTTTTCTAGTTCTTAGGGCTCTCTTGATTTTTCTTGTTGAGTTACATCTGTTAAAAATACCGGTACAGTGTTAATAGTGGAGATGACAGACTTATCTTATCCTGATTTTAGTGGCAATTTCTCTAATACTTTTCCATCAGTTGAAATGCTGGCTTTACCAGTATCATATTATGAGAGTGGCTTATTCCTATTTTCTTGAGTGTTTCTACCAAGAAAGAGTTAACTTTTGTTAAAGCTTTTTTAGTACCAATGAAGATAATCATAATTTTCCTCCCAGATCTATTAATATGGTTTATTTTATTAATGAATTTTCTAAAACTGAACCACATTTGCATTCTTAAAATAAATACCACTTAACTGTGGTGTATCATTTTCTTAATGTGTCAGATTTTTGTTCTCTGTTATTTATAGTTTTTATATGGTATTCATTTGTAATATTGGTCTGTAATTTTCCTTGTTCAGGTGTGGGCTGAATTTATACAATTTAGGTGTTAAGGTCATACTAGCTTCATAAGATAATTTGGAAGATTTTCTTTATTTTCTTATGCTCTGGAATAATTTATGTCATATTGGAACTATCTGGTCTTTGAAAGTTTAATAGACCCCCCATTTGAAACTGTCTGGGCCTGGAGCTTTTTTAATTCCTTGATTATTCTCTATTTCTTCTGCAGATATTGGCCTATATAAGTTTTCCATCTGGGTTTTCAGATATTCAACGGAAACTCTTATAATTTCTTATTTTATATAGTTCTTTATCCTTGTCTGTCTTAAGTTTAGTAATAATATGTCTATTTTAGACTTCCCTGGTGGCTCAGTTGGTAAAGAGTCTGCCTGCAATGCGGGAGACCTGGGTTCAATCCCTGGGTCAAAAAGATCCCCTGGAGAAGGAAATAGCAACCCACTCCAGTATTCTTGCCTGAAGAATTAGATGGACAGAGGAGCCTGGTGGGCTATAGTCCATGGGGTCAGAAAGAGCCGGACACGACTGAGTGACTAACACTTTCATTTTCGTGTCTGTTTTAAGTTTTTTGAAAAATGAAATTATGACTTATTAATCAGTGTTACTATTTTTCTGTCTTTTACCTAATGAGTTTTTATTCTTCTGTTTGTTATTCCAGCTTTATGGTTTGTTTTGATTTACTTAAAAAATATTTTTCTAGCATTTTGAAAGGGGAATTTAATTCCTTTGTTTTCATTTTCATTTATTTTCGTTTAAAACTATAGATTTCCTCTGATCGTTGCTTTAATTTATCCCATAAATTATGACAGTATTTTCATTGTCATTATGTCTCGAAATTCTGTAATTTCATCTTCCCTTTCATGCTGGAAGTGTTTAAAGGAACGTGTTTTAATATCCTGGTGGAAGGGTCTTTTAATTTTATGATTTAGTTTTCCTGCATTGTGATTACAAGGGTTTGTTTACATAATTTACCACTTTTTTAAAGTAATCTAGCATATGATCCATTTGTGAATGCTGTTCATTGATTTTGTAATTTAAGCCTTCTATATCCTTACCATTCTTTTGTTCCTCTTGGTCTGTCCTGTATTGAGAGGAGCATATTAAAAACTCCTATCAGTGCATTTTTTCTGTGTATCCTTACAGCTCCTGTAGCTCCTGCTTTATAAAGACGGCTACTGTTGTGTCTTCATTGTGTGGCCGTTAGAGCTGAAGGTGTCTTTCTTTGCTGCTTTCTCTGTGGCAGCCACAATGCCTGCCTGCTCTACCTTTGCTCATGTTATTATTTTTGGACTTTCTCAATGCATTTCCCAGTGGAAGGACCTTTTATTTTATGATTAGCTATCCCCCAGGGTCTCTTTCTCTTCTTATTTTGTAAGGGTCTCTTATTTTTTACTTTACTTTTGGTGATCTGAGTCTTCCCTGCTGTGCACAGGCTTTCTATAGTCGAGGTGAGCAAGGGCGCTCAGCACGTGGGCGCAGTAACTGCGGCACACGGGCTCAGGGGGGACAGCTCGCTGGCTGCAGAGCACCGGCTCAGCAGCTGTGGTGCAGGGCCTTCCTTACTTGCTGGGATCTTCCCAGACCAGGAATTGAGGCACGTGCCTGTCCGCCGTACTGCCAGCGAAGTCCCCTGTTTCTTGCTTCTGCCCTCTCTCCTCAGAAACCCTGCCTTTCCAGGTTACCTCCTCAGGCCCTGTGTACATTCTGAGGCTGCCTCGTGGAGGTTGCCCTGGTCCACCAGGACTTTTTGTTTTCTCCCAGCATCTTGGCACTTTGAGCAGCCTTTCTCTCTCTTCGGGTTATTAGAGTTCAGTCTTGGCTTTTCGTTCTCCTCTTCCCTCTTCCGTGCTTCCCCCTCAACCCTGCCTTGCCCTCTGCAAAGAGTTAAGAGTAAGAACTTGAGAAGTATCTCTGCGAGAAGCTGGTGCTTATCTCTCCTGATTAGAAGCTGGTGCTTATCTCTCCTGATTGTAGGTAGCCTCACATTTGCATGGTTCCCTTTCTTCTGGTTGAACTTGTGGTGTTTGTGCTGTTTTATTTGCTCTCGTTACGGTTTCTGCAGTTTGGGAAGCTGGTGGAGAGAGTTCAGTGCACACAGCGCTTTCCTCCGTTTCTCTCTTCCGTCTGTTTGTTGGCTTCTTTTTTACCAGCGTCCCCCGTGGAGAAGGCCCACTCCATTAAAACAGCAACCATCTTTGTTTATTTACTACCTTTTCTCAAAGCCTCGGCTGCCCTGGCGGCTCAGTTGGTAGAGTCTGCCTGCAAGGCTGGGTTGATCCCTGGGTCGGGAAGATCCCCTGGAGCAGGAAATGGCAGCCCACTCTAGTGTTCTTGCCTGGAGAATCCCATGGACAGAGGAGCCTGGCGGGCTGCAGTCCACGGGGTCACAAAGAGTCGGACACAACTGAGAGACTTTCATTCTCAGAGCCTCGTTACTTAGAAGACATCTCAGTAAATAATTGTTGAGTAACTCTTCTTCAAAATGTGTGTGTCTTTTAGTCATTTTCCTGTAAATTATTAATCCTTGTTTTGATGATCTGTGTATGATCGTGTATGATCTATGTGAAGGTCAGTAATCTGATAGGACAGTAATATATCCAGTGGGAGTTTAAGATATGAATCAGATATCAATAAAGACAAATTTTTGTAGCTTTTACTTAGATTGAATGATGCACGTTTCAAATTTACAGAAAATGAACCTGACCTGGTCCCATTGATGGTGGTAATAATTGTTTAATTTTTTTTTTAATCACTCGAGTGTTGTAGGCTCCATATCTAACAAATACTGAGCGTGACCTTCTGCCCACTAGCATTTTATACTTTCAGTTATTGCCTTCGAAAGCACTCAAAAGGATTTAGCAAGTTCTGGCCTCAGTGTTTTATCAGTGCCTTATCTTGGTGCCCTGACATATACTCACATATCAGTTAAAGAAGAAAGGGAAATAGAAGCACAAAAATCATTATTATGAGTTAATAATGAGTTGCGAGGGGGAATGAAAGTTAAGAAGAAGGGCTGAAAAGTACAGGGAGAAGATAGAATTGGGACATGCCACCAACCAGGTTACTTCATCCTGATCTTACGTTGTCTCTTCTTCCTCTGGGACCTTATTCTCTGCCTCAGAATAGACCACAGCACCAATAGCATCATACTGGATCCCTTTTGTTACAGGTTTGGTGAAATTCCTTCAATCAGAGAAATGGCTTAGAGCACAAGCCTCCTGGAGAAGAACAGTGCCGTTCTCATAGCTGGGGGAGTTTGGTGTTTTGCTTGTTTCCACTGAAAATGTTTGGCTGTTCCATTGATTGGCAAGGACAACAAAGAAGCCTTTCACTTTTTAAGGATGGCTTTAGAGCACAAACTGGGCGGTGCCTGGTAAAGTGGGTGTTTTCTCGTGAATGACATTTGGTCTATTTTTACAGTTGGAAACATTCTGATCTTAAGCTTCTTGTGTGAGCAGGTCAGAGAGCGTGCTGTGGAATTCTTACATTTGATCCCAGGGTCTGTTTACTCCCCTATGGTTGAGACTCCATGAGCTTGGCTTCTGAATTTATAAATATCTTACTGGTTTCAGAATCTGCTGTCCGTTTACTTATCTTCACCTTGTAGGTGATTTGAAGGGAAAAGATTAGAAACATACCTGGTTAACATCGAATAAGAAATACTTTAGGTTGGAAATCTCTAAGTTCTTTCTTTAAAAGTCGTCATAGCCGCCCCCTTCCTTGTTTATATTTTCCCAGGCTCTTGCGACTTATCTGTGGTGTCTTTGCTGGAGGCTTGCTCTTAGTTAAACCTGTGAATATTTCTTTGTGCTGGGAATGCTAACTCAATGGTTACTTTCTTATATGTATTCAAATCAGTTTTCCAGTTATTTTTCTTAGAGGTGTAATTTTGCAGGCATTGTAGGATAAGTGGATTTTGGAAAGAAGTGTACATAGTCCCCACAACCAGAAGGGTTTCCTGTTTTCCTTGTGTACTTTCATTCCCGTCATTCATCTTCACACACACAGGTTTGCCTCTTTGTAGTTAGTGCACTGCTTCAAATTCTGTTATTTTCACTTAACACTTATCAGATTCTTTAAATAATTGTTTAAAAATCTACTATCCTTTAGATATATAGTAACTTATAAATAATTTGTAAGTATGACAGGAGTTCTGGCATTTATTTTTAAAGTTTAAAAAATTTCTGTTGTCATGAACTTTTGGCCTTTTGGCATTTTTTCCTTCCCTTAATCCGCAGTATGTTGGAATTGTTTGCATCTAATTCTCTTACATGTGCAGGTATTCACTACAGTTTTTAACAGGTGAGCTATGTTCTCTACCATCCACGTTCATTTGATACTGAGGTGAAACGAAGGATAATTAACTTATTCAGAGGATCCTAAAACTTATTTGAGAGAGTCATTTCCTTCTCCAGATCTTTCCCCAGCATTGCCAAGAGAGAGAAAAAATTAATTTGTCTTTTTTTTCTGCCCGCTTTCACTTGAGATTGCTAAAAGTTGTGCGTGAGGAGAAGAAGGTGGGCACAAATAGAAATGAGATGTACCTAATCCACAAAATGGGTCACCAGTCCTGTCTTGGTATTTGAAGTACCTAGACGAATGCTGCCTTCATGAAGCAGGCAGGGAGGAAATTTGTGCTTGGGGATAGATGGATTCATGAGCAGCCAGTCAGTAAAACTACATGGATTTCTTAGATGGCCCAATCTGAAAACCTCCTTACGTTGTGTTGAGATTCAGAAGCTCATCCTGATTATCAAACTGCATGGACTATCACAGTATTCTAATAATAAAAGTTATATTGTTTCTTAAATCTTCGACTGACACACATATATATATATCACACTTTTGTTTCTAAAGGAAGTAGAAATTCGGAACAAAGACCTGGAGGGACAACTGTCTGACTTAGAGCAACGTCTGGAGAAAAGTCAAAATGAACAAGAAGCTTTTCGCAATAACCTGAAGACCCTGTTAGAAATCCTTGATGGAAAAATCTTTGAACTAACAGAATTACGAGATAACTTGGCCAAGCTACTAGAACGCAGCTAAGGAAAGTTAAATTTCAGTGCCAATTGATTAAAAAAGATACTGTCTCTCTTCATAGGATTGTTTGGGCTCCGCATCAAGATTGCACAAAAAAATTTGAATATCTCTTCTCCACGAGGAGGATCTTTTGAAAATTGGAATTGTATATTTCAGTGTAAATTTTAGAATTCAGCTTGTAGCTAGTTGGGGAAAAAAAAAAAAGATGAAAAACTTGAACTACAAATTACCTCCATGTATATTATTGGCCATAGTTAACTAGAAAGTTATAAATAGACACTTAATGCAATCTTTTTTTCTGATATTAGCCAATGGGAGAATTAACAAATGTCTGGGTCACATCCCCCTTTTTGTGTTCAACACAGTGAAGGTTATCTGCTTTTTAAATTAATTTATTTATGATATCTAAAGCTGTGTTTTGTGCAAAAACTTAGTGATGAAAGCCCTGTCTTTTGTTGTAATCTGAATAATTTCTCAGGATATTTTTGCACTGCCAAAGGCAGTGCCATTACCAATTAATTCTTGCCAGGAGTGAAAGAGAGCTGCATCTTTAATTGAAACATACTACAACTGGGTGTATAGAGTTCTTCCCTTTTTTTATACTGGAAGATGTTTCACTCTGGTGACCACTCTGATACACTCTGGTGTTCTCTAATCTTGTCTGCTGTATAGTTTACTTCTCCATATTGATTCCATGTATTTATGAAAAGATACTGTCTCCCATTTTATTACACATTTTAAAGCCAACTAATGAAGGCAGCTGAGTCCCTCCAAAATTTTTCTTTTTAAATTTCTAATAAATTTGACACACAGTACTGAAACGTAGCAGCCCGTCACTGACGGTCTGGTCTAGCAATGTTAAGTATATTTACAGAATATGCAGTTACATTTATTTATATATTTTGCAAGAAATCTTTTCTGAATGATTAATGCATTTCAATTTACCAATACTAATGGTTGTTGGGGAACTGTTTATTATAGATCATTTTAAGGTGTATAGCTATTTTAAAGGCGATCCATTTCCATCGAGCAGCCAATCAGAGGACTGTTGGGACAGGAGCTGTTTACTCTGTCTGGTCTTCACACCAACCACATCTCTAGTCAATCCTCACAAGGCAATATTCTAAACTGCTAACTAGGCATTTCAAAAGAGGAATTCAATTCAGTGGGCTCTCCTCAGTGAACAGGTTTTAATGTTGTTTTGATGTAATTTTAAAGGACTTTTAGCAAACATGCATTTCTTTATATATTTCTTTCAAGGAGCTGTTTTAAAAAGTAAGTCAAGTGCTGGCTAGTCTGCTTATGGAGTAAGAATTGCATCAGAGTCCATATATTCTTGCTGTACAATGCTTGTGATGTTGAGGAGGGTTCTTTTTTAACGTGTATGCTTGAGTATCGACTCCATGGAGTCTACACATGCACTGACTTTTTGTTTGTACCCCCAAATAATTGAATTGTTAAGTACAAAATTAAGCTGATTAATCAATTTGTAACCATTTTTTCACTCACACAGCTACTCAACACCAGACAATTTTGTTTTATATAAGTATGTGTATGTATGTAAATGCATACATATTAATTTATATTAGAGTGAAAAATAAATGGTTTGTTTCTAAAGTTAGTTTCTAAAGTGAGTTTTCAGGTGTCTCTGAAAAGTTTATATCAGACACTTAATCATCATATATTATATGTGCTATAATATCATGTACCTCCATCTATTTTAGGGTATTTTCCTCACCTATTTCTTGTAGGGAGGATAATTTAGGTACACAAGCTCAGAGCTATTTCTCTGATAAATCAGGTAATAAAATTTATTTGATTGATGGAATTTTGAAGTAGATGTGACTTTATCCATCAGTTTCTGAGTACAGAGCACCATATTTTAATTTAAATAGGGGATTTAACACTAGGGATCAGGGAATTTAGTTATGAAGAGTTAAAAAAATTTAAAAAAACAGTATTAGCTACTGAAATGGTAAGTGAATTATTTTAATAATGTAATAAGATATTTTTAAATTTTGACATAGTTGTCATTTAATGGGAAAATAAGTCACCAAAATGTCTCCACTTGAATTGTATTGATATATGAGACATGTGTGTAATTCAATATATACATATACTCATATGTATATACAGAAAATTATTTTTAATATTTTCCTACTGATATGAAATTTAAAATTGGAAATTTTGTGAGATTTTTTCCTTTCCAATAGAGTCTACTTTTTTTCTTTTTTTTTTAGTGATTTCAACAATTTCTTGAGGGCTGCACCTTTAAATTCCCAGATTGTCTTTAGACATGTATAGTATATGGGATAAGGTGGACACAAGTGCACATATAAATAAAATCTTCTTATTAAGACTATTTTAGACACTCATTTACAGTAGGAGAGTACCTAGACATCGTCATCTACAAGTCATAATTAGGCTGTGTGCCTACCGTCATTCTCTCCATTTCTGTATTATATAAATAAAAGTTTGCATATTAAAATTTGATTTTTTCCCAGAGACAAATATTATATAATGTATATTTAGATCAAACTGTGGTAATATATTTATCAGAAAATAATGTCGGGGGACGAAAGCCTGAAGATGTGGACTGGAAGTGACGCAGGGAAGGAGAGCAGAGATTGATCCCATTGTGTATAAGCTATTATATGATGACTGAATTCTTGTACAAAAAAACAACTGAAAAAAAGAAAAACAAAAATACAGTTTTTATTTTGAAATACCTTTGTTGTTCTCTGAAGAATGTACTTTATCTTTTTCTCCTTCAGTCTTTTACAGATATTTTTAAAGAAGCATTTAAGTCATGGCAGCATTTACTTAAATCTTACAGGTGCTACTAGGTTTTGCATTAGTGTGTTACGTTGTGAAATCCTAACTTTGACATAAAAGGTTTTATAAGTATTTCCCTGCCTGGAAAATTAGTTTTTGTTTCTCCTCTCTCTTTTTCCTCTCTTTTTTCCTCCCTCTTTCTTCCTGCAGATTAAAAAAGGCCATGAAGTTGCACCCCTTCTGTCCCTATGGGAGAACTCCAGCATCACCATAGATTTAATGTTTCGCTGTCACTGAACTATTGAGAAGCAGTTAGAGGAAAAACTTATACCATTTTTTCAAGTGGAACTAAAAGAGACACTCACAGTTGAACCACAGCCACCTTTTAAAACTCATTTCTCTGCCTTGTTCAAATTAAATGTGTTCTTTCGCGTGTGTGCGCCAGTCTTCCATGTTCTTACTTAAATCCGGAGTGTGTGCAGCGCCCTGTCCTTTCTGACTTTCTGACAGCTCTGGAACGGGAGGCGAGACAGAGGAAATATTTGCTTGGTGGCAGTGGTTTATTATCTTTTTTATTTATAGAAATCCTTTTGTTTGATATCAAATGACTTTAACATCCTGATATTGTGATTGAAGCCATGAAATAGTCTGCATTGAATTTTTCTCTTCTGGATACTTAGCATTGTTCCTTTACCCTTTGTGAAGTCAATTAATTTATATAAACCTTAAAGAGGAAAACTTTCAGGTAAGAAGTAGTTGAGAATGACACATGTAAGGAAAAAAACGTTTCTCCAGTAAGATACTATGCTATAATCAGTATTTGCTGTAAAAATAATTTTCATGTGAGAAAACATTTTAAAAATTGCTAGAAAGGGATCATTTTGGAATGGAAACAGATTTATCATTCACCTTACTTTAAATTGTGAAAATGTATTTTTTAATAGTATTCATGTTAAATTGGACCTTAACTTTTTTTTAGCCTTTTATTTTGTACTGGAGTATAGTCAGTTGGACCTTTAATTTTATGGCAGTTTTTCTCTGTGGGAAACTGATGTATCGTTGTCACAGAAACGTTGTCATAGTTAATGAATTGAAGAAATGCATGTTTTTCTCTTTTTGTTTATATATTGTAAAATAGCTTCAAATAACTAACAATTTTACTCAAGAAAAGACTTGATCAGCACTACACTGCCAAGTGATTTCTGCTTAGTATACTAGATAAAAAAGAACGGAGTTGTTTCTACCAAAAACAGGTGATCCAGGGAGAGAAATTGCACCCAGAATAGGAGAAAGGCCATAAGCTCCCAATAGATTTCTAGCCAATTCATTATCTCTGTAAGTACCCTTTTTATCTTTTAGATTAAAGCACATGTTCCAGAGGATACCAGGAGTGTAGGGGGAGAGGAGAGGATATTTTTTGTGAAACCAGGGCCAGCGAAAGAGGAGGAGCATAATGTCCTCCGTTTTAATCTAAGACACGTCAGGATAGCCAGAGTAGCGTAAAGTGCTGTTTCCTACCTTGCTGCTGCTTTTAACTAAACAATTTGGGATTGCCCTGATGAATTTCAGAGGCTTTCAAAAGATCCTCTCATTTTTGCCTGGCAGGATTTATAACCTAACATGACACCTAACGTTCAGGACTCAGCATTCTGTGGCATTCTGACCTCCTTTGTCAATTATTTTCACGTCAGGTTTACCCGGGGACAGAAAGATTACTCTGCGTTCTCCTAATAGAACCAAATTAAGTGACAATGGGTGCCTAGTAAATGCAAAATTAAGCCCATTCTGTAATATAGAACAATTTTCCTGTTTTTAGAAAAATTTCTTCTGTGGGTATTTTTTCTAACTACCTTCATTATTTTATCTTGTTGCCTGTGTTTTATAACTGTGTTACTATATATGCATAAATATATAGTAAGTCATATCTATATGACTTGTATATATGACTTTTTGGGTTACTATACCTTAAGTGGAATGACTGTTTCAGAAAACAGGGCTAGAAGTAAATGTTTTCTCAACAACTTCAATATGAAAGCAGATAGAAATAGGTGTTTGTTGAATATCTGCTATGTGACAGGCACTGTACTGTTTGATATTTCATTTCTACATATAGGGTCCCTGCCAGGGGTGTTCCTTTGGAGGGGGGATGCAGGGAAAAGGCCCAAATGATTGCACCTGCTGTGTTCCCCAGCAGTCAGTCTGGCTATCCTGTCCACTGTCGAAGGTGGAGATCTTGCTCGTGTTGCTGGTACAGTTTTCCCCTCGAGCTTGCCTGCCTTACCTCTCTGTAATATCTGTTAGGACACTTCTTAACTCTGAATCTTGTACTTGCTTTTCTTGAACGTCTTCCTGAAGCCTCCTTTGGTGTTCACAATGCCTATCAGTCAGTTGCAGCTCATACTTTGTTTTTAAGGGTCATATTTAAGCCGTATGTTTTACTCTCCAGTAATCCAAGAAAAGTAACTTTCATATGCGGAATTTCAGTCTGTAAAACTTAAGTAGCAAACTACTTATGAAGGCCTTGGGGAGACAAATTACCTGATAAAGTACCTAGTGAAATAAGTTGTAAACTTGTAAAACTCCTCCCCCAACACTAAATTAGTAGCTAAGCAGGATGTGGGTTTTGCAGTCAGCACTGGGTAACTTTGTGGTCAGTTCTGGTTCCACAGAAGTTAAAGCTTCTTCAGGTTGATCAAGACATTCGATCAGCCACAAAAGTGACTCATGGCCCTAGGTACTTTAGATGGGTGATAGCCCTCATATAAAGGGCTATATTGTGTCTTTTTTGCATCTGACTTAATGTTTTCAAAGTTTCCGTGTTGTGGCTTATATCAGAATTTCATTGCCTTTCAATGCTGAATAATATTTCATTATATGGCTATACCACATTTTGTTTATCCACTTATCTTTTGATGGACACTTGGACCATTTCCACCTTTTGGCATTTGTGAGTAATTCTGCAATGAATATTCATATACAAGTATTTGAGTTGTGCTTTCATTTCTTTGAATATATACCTAGGAGTGGAATTGCTGGATCATACAGTAACTTTATCTTTAATCTTTTAAGAAAGGGTTGGGTTTGAACTAGAGTAATCTAAAAGTCTTATGGAGCAAGGTGCCATCTCATTGGGAAATCACAGTTGTGGAGTTAGTATTTGTTAATAGACCTGTAAGTGATCCATTGGTCTCTTAAGTTGTGCCTTCAACTCTCTTAAACCTAAAACATAAACAATCTAAAACATCTGTTAAGCACTTGCTCTATCCCAGGAATAGAAACACGAAGAGAGATGCTTATCCTTTGGTGCAGAACACAGTTCACAGTGCATAACTGCTGTCATAGAGGAGCCCGAGTATGAGGGGACCAGAGGGAAGAAGAGTCAAGAAATCTCCCAGAAGAGGTGATCCCCAACTGAGTTTTGGTGGAGAAGTAGGGGCTAGCTAGTGGAAGAAGGGGTGTGAGAGAATTGTAGAGTGTGTGTCATGTGCAAAGACTTGGACGGATGAAGGCATTGAGGCACTCTGAAAATTAGAATGCATTAGTATACTGACACATAGGGTGTTAGGGGAGGGTGTATGGCAAAAGATAGTGATTGAGGAGTAGGCAAAGGGTAGATCAGGAAAGACTTTTTAAGCACATGCAAGATTTGGGTTTTATTCTCTAATAATCTGGAGATATTGAAGGATTATTTTTGTAGAGTAGTGTTAAATAGTTTTAAAATGTAGGTATTGGACCCCTTGGTGGTCCAGTGGTTAACTCTGTGCTGCTGTTACAGGGGGCATGGGTTCGATCCCTGGTCGGGGAACTGAGATCCCACGTGCTACGTGGCATGACCAAAAAAAGAAAATAGTGTCTGGATAGCTCTGGAGATCGCAGCAGTCTCTATTAAGAGGCCGCATTATGTGGCTCTGCTGGAATAGAGGAGTTGAAATGGATTCAGAGAGCATTTGGGAGATAGAATGAGTACGGCTTCTTGGTAGAATCAGTAGATGGCAAAAAAAAAAAAGAGAGGAGAATACAGGCTGATTCCTAGCTCTCTTGAGTTGGACAACCAGGTGAACAATCCTATTTACTGAGACAGTGAATTCAAGATGGGGAATGGCTTAGTTTTGGTGAAGGCAAGACAAAACAAGATGAATGATGGGTGAGATCTGTTTTAAGTTTAAGATACCTGTGGAATATCTGAGTGGAAATATGATTCTAGTTGGGGCTTAGGAGAAAAATTGATGAGCTGGAGATAAGCTACTTGGGGATTGTCAGCATATGTAATTATAATTGAGGGCACGGAAAATGGGGTGATTACAAGATGAAAATGTCACTTTGGGCCAGGTGTAAGACAAGAGCTTGCGAAAGAAACAGAAGGAATGACCAAGAGTGCTGAGTGGACGGCCAGAGTAGGGGACTCATGGAAGCCCAGGGTGGAGTTTCAGAAAGCCAGGTTTCACATGAGGTTCAAAACACTGACATGTCAGCTCTTGTCTTGAGGTAATGATATTCCAAGTATATTCTGCTGAGACCTTTCATTAATATTTGCTTGATATATTTTAACATAAAATCAAAAATGAACAAACTCAGATATGCAGTTTATAACATCTTAAAACATTGAAATCTGGCAAACATCAGCACCAGGTTAACTGTTTTTGTGCAGATGCCAACATAAAGCCATCTCTGGTCAACTGAAGAGCATCTTGGTATTTCAAGGTGAACTATTAAAGAACCACTACCATTTCTTAATGTGAATCAGAAATTTCTCAAAACTGTGCAACTGAAACAAAATATAGAAATACAATCAACATACGATAATATCTGTCTTCTGTACACCTCAAATGCTGTTTATGAAAATAGCTTCACTTTTCTTATTGACGTATTATTAAATGTTACATACTATTCTGTTAATATATTGGTTTTCTATGAAGCTGTCATTTCTAAAAAGCTATAGGGATGGGGAGGGGGGTCCCTCTTTCCTAGTAGAACTTGGCTTATTACCTTTTCTGTGGCTGAGCTGCCTCTTCTCAAAGTCAAGTTCTAGAAGCTTGAGTGTATTACATGTATCTCTTTAAAATGTGTTATTTTGATACTGAATTCACCACTAGGACCAGATGGCATTTGTGTTTTCATTGCTATAGAAAGTTTAGAGAGTTAATATTTCTGTTAGTCTTAAATGATCCTTATTCTTTTTCATATTGATTCATAAACAGGTCACTGTATACAAATTATCTCTGGTATAAATGATCTCAAACAAGGACAACAACAACAAAATACTCTCTGTACTCGGTTTTAGAATGCTGTATGGTATATTTGATTTTTATTTCTAGTTTGAGTTAAAATTAGCTTGAATTCCTTGAGTAGACACGACTTGCACTACTTAGGCAACAAACTAGAGCATGTTAGATATTCCAGGAAGAAAAGAGGAGCTTCTGGTTTTCAAATTTGGCTCCAACTAACCCATAAAATTTGCAAAGCACTTGTGAATTGTCAAATAAACTCTTGCTTTTAAACCACTTTTGTTCATATTGTTCTTATGTAGTGGTTAATCCTGGTCTCCTTTGGCAGAGCCTTTCTTTTAGATTTTGTCCTGTGCATTAAAATCCCGTGTTATATGTAGTAGTACAGAACATCACTGTCTACGGCACATGTCCTTCTCACAGCAGCTCACAACCAGTTTTCACAGCAGTGTTGTGACCTCAGTGTTACTGTTATCCCCATTTTATAGATTTTGTAGAGTCTGAGATTTAGCACCATTAAGAGATGAACCAAGTAAGAAGCAGAGCATGGAGTAGAACACAGGTCCTTTGCCTGTTCATCCTGTTCCCTTCCCACTGCATTGTGTCTGAACTATGAACTGCAGACCTTTTGTAAGAAGGCAGGTACAAAATTTACCAACTCACGATATTTAACAAGTATTACTTAATGAGAAAAATCATTTTTTCTTTCAAAAACATGTGTTTTTGAATACTTACCTCTCTGCTTCTCTCCTTTTTAAGGAAAAAATCCTTTATTTTTCACTTAAATTATGGAAGTGGTTCACATATGCTTTCCTTTTGCAAATATCTTTAATAGTACAGATAAAGCAAAAATCACCCTTGATCTTTCAGTTCCAGTCCTAGAAATTACTACTATAATCTGTTTCATGTATATCCCTTTAGCATTTTTATATGTGTTTGTATACAGTATATATGTGCTTATAGAAATAATTAGTTGTGTTTGAGGGGAGGAGGTACATAAATTTTATCAAATGGTATGTCTTGTTATACAATTGCTATTCTTAATCTCTTGGGAAAATCTGTCCAGGTTAGTACACAGAGACTTGCCTGATGCTTTTTAACTTCTTCAGTGTATTGAATTTTATGGATGGGTGATGGTTTATTTAAGCATTTCCGTATTTACTTGCTTTTTTGTTCTACCCCTTCTTTCAGACCCTGATGCCGTTTTGTTAAGTGCTAGAGGTATTCAAGATTGTTTACTACCCAGTTACCAAATGTTCCACAATCCCTCTCATGTCTGTAGTAAGAATGAACTCTGAATAAATAGCTTTTCCTGAAAACTAAAATTCACACAAAAACTTTTAACTGGTCTTGATGAAAATCCTTCTGAATTATACTGCATGCAACACCGAGCAACATGCTTTGGACGTAGCCATTGCTCTTGGAAATGCTGAGCGACTGAGCATGCTTACTGCCACAGGAAAGAGAGGACTCTCGGTGTCAATGTTCACCTTTGCATAGTGGCTGGGTGTACCAACTGTCCACAGCCCCTGTCTGGGGCTGCCCGGAGGACCCCAGGTGTGTGTAGGACAGTTTAAAACTCAGAGTGCTCTGCTTGGAGCCTTCAAAGCAGGAAAGAAGGACATAAGTTTAAAAAGGAAAGGAGAAATGAGAAGATGCTTAAAACTGTGGTGTGTCCCAGGAGTTTAAAGGCTCACTTTAACCTCACTTTATAAGACTCACTTTTCCAGGAGTCTTTGTCACCTAAATGGTGGCTTTGCTTCTGATCCATCCCCTACCAGGTGGCTGCTCATTGAGTCAAACATTTTATGAGCACCTGCAATGTCGCAAGGAACTGTGCTGGGCCCTAGGAGTGCAAAGATGGTAAGACACATTCCCTGCCTCGAGCAGATTATACTCTAAAGTAAGGAAATGTGTTAGCCAGTAGGTGCAATACAGCATGAACCTTACCATGAAAGGAATGATAACTTCTAGGGAATATGCAGGGAGGAGGGAGATAGAGGCATTGAGGAGGGGGCCTTTGAACTGAGATATAAAAGGGGAAGATTAGGTGGATGGGTGGAGAGCCGAGCAGAAAGGTTCATCACAAGAACAGAGCCACAGGCTCAAATTCCATCTCCTGCTCAGCAGCTTAGCTCGGAGCACCAGAGCAGGTGGGTGGACAGACTCCACGTGGGACCTTAGCGTGTGTCCTCAGCAGTTCTGACTTTCCCTAAGGGCAATGAAAAGCCACCTAAACCTCGGAGGAGGAGAGTAATGGGACTGGATTTACATTTTAGAGAAAGGAAGTCACTCTGGCCACAGTATCAAGAACAAATTCAAGACTATGTGAGGTGATGGAGGTGTTAACTAACCCTATTGTGGTGATCATTTCACAATATATACCTGTATCAAATCATCAGTTGTATACCTTAAACTCACACAATGTTACATGTCAATTGTAGCAATATAGGTAAGAGACTAAAAAAAAAAAATAGGAAAATGGAAATGATGTGAAAATAGCTGAACCAAATGCAAAAGATATTCAAGAGATGTGTTTTGAAATGATATGTTGAAAGTTTTAATTTCTGCTGCTTTCCTGGAATTTATTGCTCCTTTCCCTCTCTTTGTTGCTGTTCAGTTGCTAAGTCGTGTTTGACTCTTTTCAACCTCATGAACTGTAGCCTGCCGGGCTCCTCTGTCCATGAGGTTCTCCAGGCAAGAATACTGGAGCAGGTTGCCATTTCTTTCGCCAGGAGATCTTCCCAGCCCAGGGATCAAACTTCATCTCCTGCATTGGCAGGTGGATTCTTTACCACTGAGCCACTAAGGAAGCCCTTCTCTCTGCCTTCACCCCCCAATTCAGGCAAGAGCACAGACATCCTCTTCTCTGGCCCTTGGGACTGGATCGTGACTGTAGTAAACAGAGAGTCAACTCTCTACTTTTGGATTTCTCCCCTTGGATGATACTGGTTTAAAAAGACACCCCCGCCCCCATGAAACAAGGAAGAGAAACTGAAGGGAGAGAGGTGAGGAGAGGGTGGCGAGAGTCACCAAGAAAAGGCCTGAGCAGTGCCTCTCCTACCAACACGCCAGCCTGAGATAAGGGTTTGGCGAACAAATATGTGAGTCTGCAGAGAGGACGGAGAACCAAAGTGAGGAAGACATCCAACTGCCTCAGTTTCCATGCTTTGCCTGGAGGTTTCTTGGGGGTCCAAGGTGGCCAAGGGCAGAGCTAAGGATTTTCCCTGCCTCGCCCTCTAGCAGGCACGTGCCACCAGCAAAGGAGCCAATGAGTCGGGACAGGAGGTCACCTGCATGGATGTGGCACCAGTGAGCAGATGGACATCGGTGGATGCTGATTCGGAAGTGTGCAAGTGACCAGGGCCAGAGGGGACCCAGCCGTGTCAGCAAATGCAGCATCAACAGAAGTGGCTCAGTAAGCAGGACCTGCACTTCCCTAGCCCCCCAAGTGCTGATAACGAGGTGAACTTAATTATAATTGTAGGGAGGAGGTGGTTTCAGCTGGGGAATTCTGATTGGCTGGGTCTGTCTGAAGTTGACAAAAACAATGTTTCTGCTGCTATGCAGAAGGTATTTTAGAATAACATTATATTGTTTGCACAGTCTAGCTGTGGCCTGGGATCATGTATCCGCTAGCAGTACACATTGTAGGGCTTGGCAACCGTCTGGAAGAGCGCTGGGCTCCTAGCTTGAGTCTAGAGAAAGGCGACTGCAATGCCTGGTGACCCTGAGGTGCTCCTCCAGAGGCTTTACGGACCTGAAGCTTGGGAGGTAAGTGCAGGCTAGTGAGATGAGTTTGAAAGTTACCAGAAGACAGGCAATTGGTGAAGCGGCGAGTGGATGAAGGTGGGTAAGGAGGACAGGACCAGAGTCCTGGAAGCACCGACACGTAACCGAGTGTGCAGAGAAACTGGAGTTAGAGCCTACGAGGAAAGGTCCAAAACAGAGAACTAATAGTTGATACCAGATAGTCAAATGGATAACTCATTTAAAAAAAAAATACTAAATCAGTAGAATCCAGCCCAGGAGAGGTCATGGGTACAAACTAAAATTCTTTGTGATATCTCTTCTCATTATCCAGGAAGTTATTTTGCTCATGTCCAAACTTGAGGCCATGTTCTAGTTGCCTGAAGATGTCAAGATTCCCACTGCCAGGGCCTAATCGTGTTAAAATGGCAAACAAAGCCTTGCTTATTTCCGTAGTGTCCTGCAAGGTAGATTGTGGTCCATGTATGCAGAGAACATTTCTGCATGTTAGGCCAAGGAGCAGTATAGGATTCTTTTTTCCCACTATCTTACCCAGTTCCCCTTTTAAGAAAAGATCTTTCACAATTTGTTTTCAGAGATTAAGACTAAAATATTTTTTTTTGTTCTTTTGGCCTAGGCTTCTTATTTCTAAGCATTGACAACTACATAAATCCATTATTCCCTTATCACCCTGGCTGCCAGGAAGCTCAAGATCAGATTTTGGGCTTAATTGCTGTAGGGTTCCTCAGATAGGGATTCTTAGAATTCTAAGGTTTTTTTCTTCCTTTTGGCCCTTATTTATTTGTTCCTATTTTCTGTTTTTTTTTTTTGTTTTTTATCAGTAGTTTGGTTTTGTTATACTGGTCTGATGTTACTTATATTTTTATAATAAATTACTCCCAAATCTTTTTTTTTTTAGTTTGGCAGAAAGGATATGTCATCATAATTTTGCAGGGTTTTTTTTAACCTGTATATCTAAGGCTGACCATTGGTCTGTCAGTAACTGATGTCTTCATTTATTATTTGTAAAGTTCATTCTGTTGAATAATCAGAGCATCTTTTTTTCTCCATGAAGTGAAAGTTGCTCACTTGTGTCCGACCCTTTGTAACCCCATGGACTATCCGGTCTATGAAATTCTCCAGGCCAGAATACAGGAGTGGATAGCCTTTCCCTTCTCCAGGAGATCTTCCCAACCCAGGGATCGAACCCAAGTCTCCCACACTGCAGGTGGATTCTTTACCAGCTGAGCCACCAGGGAAACTCTTTTTCTCCATAGTCAACTCATATATTAACAATAGCAAAACTTAAACATGTGATTGCTTGATGATATAGAGCATTTAAGAAAACAAGGTAACCTCAGTGAAGTGATAAAAAGCTTTCCTTTTTGTCTGTCCAATATCTTTCACGGCCGTGTTGGTTAGAATGATGTCCGCTAATCTTGCAAGTCATTGATATAATTTTTTCCTCCATATTTCATGTCAGAACTGATGACAAGCTTCTCACTCTGACTGTTGACTATCACAAGCAAGAACTCAACAGAAATAAATAATAGCATCGATTCCCCGGTACTGCTAAGTCCGTAACTGCAGGCGTGCGTTCATTTCCCACGTCGTAACTGTGGGCGTGCATTCATTTGCCACGTCCGTTGGACTCTCACCTCTCTTTTAGGTGTCAGGATCCACTGTTCCCATCACCAGTGAGGACAATTAGTACAAGCTTCCCCTCCAAAGAGCTATTGAAAGATTTTGTCAAGCCCGAAGTTTTCCCCAAGAGTCCTGCTGAAGATTGGCCCCTGGGGAGAATGCAGCCTTCTTCAGAGAGCGAAGAGTACGCCATGCAATTCTCCTTTTCCTCTCCTTGCTACTCACTTAATCTTTAAGCCACATATGCTGGGTTAGAAGGCAGTCACCAATCACCATTGCTTTAATTCTCCCAACTCAGTTGGCGCTGAGCCACCTGAACAGAGAGTTGGATGAGATTCTCTGTTGAATAAGGCTCAATGTAAGGACTCAATAAGGACTTAATGTAGCTTGGGGGCCTCAACCAATGCCTGCTAAACACTAGCTTGGGTTCTTGCAAAGAGGGAAACGGTCTAAACTTTCCTTTTAGCTAATGATTTGATCATCAAATCAAGATGTCTCAAACCTATAATTCTAGTTTTTATTGATAGCATTCTGTTTGAAAGAGCAGTAGCTTCAAGGGAGGAGAGTAAGAACTTTTATTAACCGCAGAGCTTGTATTGACCTGAACATCAGGTCATTTGGTCCTTGCAACCGTCCTGGGAAGGGCTGTAGTTCTGCTTCACGGGGAAGCACCCAGGAACCCCAGGAAACCCGTGGTCACCCAGTGTCATATAACTAACAAAGGAGGGAGTCTAGTTTGAATTCGGATGAGTGTGACTCCTTTTTTTCCTCTGAGAGGCATATTTTTCTTTGCTGACCTCAACAACGAGAGGAAAAGAATTAGAAAGATAATCCAAAACATGGAGTGACTGCTCACTTAAGAGGCTGTAACAAGACTGGAGCTTGGTGGCTATTGCTGGAATCTCCGGGGCAGGGTCCTTAGGAAGATTCCTAGATTGCTGACCAAGACTCATTCTGTCCTTTCTGTTGCATGATTTACCATCTGACCCCAAGGCTGTGCCATCAGTTCGGGATTAAAAAAAAGGCAAAGCTAAGAATCCATGCAGTGCTCACACCTCCCATCTAATGCCTTGTTTCCTGAGATCTTTATACACAATGGGGGAAATACATGTGAGGAAATTTACATTCAGTGATTGAATAGCTCTCCAAATACAGCTTCCCACTCGAGCCAGGATAGATTAATTCCTGTTGACTCAGAGGAGTCTCGGGCACAGGTTTTTGGAAAACCAGACCTTGGGGCTTCTGGAAACTTGGCACTCATGCTACAGAGCATTCCTGGCCCTGCCTCCTTTTTCCTCTGGAAAGAGGCCCAGGGTTTCTGGTGTTGGGGTCAAATGAGGAGGTCAGTGGTAACACAGGTGATGACATAACCCTTCCACCACCTACGGAGCCTCCTTAGCCTTTCCCCAGATGTAGTCACTAGTAAAGAACTCCTTGCACTTGAGCCTGACTGAAATCCACAGATTTTAAATGAAGATTTTCATTCAACCGTTGTCTAAACCCTAGGTTAGGGTTTGTTGCAGACTTGGAGCTGGCAGCAGCTCTTCAGAGCAAGAATAGGTAGGATTCCTTGAAAATCTACAGCATGGGAAGCTCAGAAATGCTTTTGAGATTCAGCTTCATCTTCGGGCTCTGAAAACAACTGCATGGTGATGGGGCTTCTGCTATCTTTGCAGAACCTAGGCTCCCTTTGAAAATTTGTAAATGTAAATTGAGACAGCTTTTCAATAAGCTGTTACTTCTCCCTCTCTATTATTTGGGTCAAAGAATTTTCTAATTTCATTCCAGTTCTTTTCACTTTGTATGTTGCAAAAAAGAGTCATACCAAGAAAGACTTGACAAACGTACTCTTTTCATATCACATATTCTCAAAGTTGTTGTTGTTGTTGTTATTCTGAGAGGAATGAAAGTAATTTTATTTGTTGTTGGGTTTTGGTCAAGTACTTACATATGACATGTTTTTTCTATTAAATACATATTTTCTGACCTACCTGATTACAGTACTTAAAATGCCATGCATCAGTGGTATCCTGTCTAAAGTAAGATTCATTGTTACTGCTAAAGATGACTTTATAATTATCCCTTCAATAATTCTGCATAGTATTGACAACCAAAAGCACACATAAATTGATTTTTGTTAATTAGAATTTTGTTAGCCTTATGTTTTGGATTAAGAAAGAGATGTGGTCAGTTAATGGTTTAATTCCATTTTTATTGCAAACAAGAATGAAGAAAGGAACAAATATTTCAACACTGGATTCCTCTTGAATAAATTCATTACAAGTGGTTTTGCATCTGGTGAAGGTGTGAAATTGTGCCCAGAGTAGCATTGATCTGCTCCACTCAAGGGCTCAGTCCTTTAGTGGGCAGTGCTGGCCCGAGAGAAGTGATCTTCTCCGCACGTCTGTTAAGTCTCAGGGGCTTCTGGGGTTTGGTGAGAAGCTAATGCTAAAAATGATTTTTTTCCACCAGATTCTAGGTGGAGAAGATATGTCATCCAGTGTAAATGACGGCTGCATCGTTTCTAACTCTGACAGTATGAGCCAGGTCTTAGGACTGTGCAGTTCTTCATGCCATTTCCATCCATGAACAATTTCACACACTTGTGTTTGCCCTTCAGTGTTATTCACACACACAGGACCTGCCAACAGTTTTAGCAGTCCTTGTGACTCTGCTATTGACAGACCCCTCACCTGCCCAGGCTCCTGTTTCCTCCCTTGCAAAAGAGGAAAATGGTCTATAACTTCTTCCAACCTCTTCTTCCATCTTTAGAATATTCAATACATTCAGGGAAGGAAAAGGTTAGAATCATTTCCTTGAAAAAAGCTCTCAAGTTTCTATCATCTAAGGGCAAAGATGGCCTGCAAATCATTTTTATTGTCTCAAAAACTTAACACCTTTTGAAACACACACCTACCATATGACCCAGCCATTCTACTCCTAGCTGCTTACTCGAGAGAAATAGAAACATGTCCACAGAGAGTGTTGTATCAGCAGCTTTATTCCCACTAACCCCAAGCTGGAAACAACCCAATGCCCATTAACAGGTAAATGAATAAATGAAAAGTTGTACATCCACGCAATGAATTATTATTGAGCAATGAAAAGGAACAAACTGGTACATGTGATAACATGTATTAAGCTGAATCAAAGAAGCCAGACACAAGATTACATACTCTATATTCTGAAGAATGCAAACGAATCCATTACTATTACAGAGGGAGGTCAGTGGTTGCTTGTGGCCTGTGGAAGGAAGTGTTCTGTAGTTTCACAGGTGGATCCAGTCCAGGTTCGATGCAGGATGCTTGGGGCAGGTGCACTAGGAAGACGCGAGGGATGGTACAGGGAGGGAGGAGGGAGGGGAGTGCAGGGTGGGCAACACGTGTACACCTGTGGCAGATTCATGTTGATGTGTGGCAGCACCAATACAGTATTGTAAAGTAAAAAATAAAACATCCATCGAAATGTACACTTTACATGACTGCTGCTGCTGCTGCTGCGTCACTTCAGTCGTGTCCAACTCTGTGCGACCTCCTAGACGGCAGCCCACCAGGCTCCTTTGTCCACAGGATTCTCTAGGCAAGAATACTGGAGTGGGTTGCCATTTCCTTCTCTGTTAAATGACTACCACTTATGTAAATTGCTTCTCAAAGTTATCAGGAAAAACTGTTTTGTAAGCTCTTGACTGTTCAACTTGAGACTTAAAACACATAATGGGCAGCAGACCAGTTTTACATGACCGTATTGTCAAAACCGAGTCGATGAACCCAAAATGTTCTTAAACATTCTGGAAAGCCCTTTAGTTTCTGAGCAGCATATATGGATTTGTAGGAAAAGAATTTACCTTCTGTTTTCAGGTAAAGCCCAAAGAAAGAACTGCCTCGGGAGCGATGCCAGATGTGCAGGGGCTTGGGCTCTGCTGCTTCCCAGCCCTCCTGCAGCCCTCCTGCAGCCCTCCGGAGTCCTGAGAGCCAGCTGCTTCTGCAAAGGCAAGTACATGGTGGGGGGCCACTTTCTGTCTTTTTAGCAAGCCACGCTTCTTAACACCGATTTCTTCCTTTACCCTGTCCGAGGTGGTATGTGTCTACTCAGGGGTGGATGCCTTTCTACATTTTGAATGTCCATTCAGAAACTAAGAGGGTTTTCCCAGGTAGTGCTAGAATGGTAAGGAACCCACCTGCCAATGCAGGAGATGTAAGAGCTGTGGATTCAATCCCTGGGTCAGGAAGATCCCCTGGAGCATGGCATGGCAACCCACTCCAGTATTCTTGCTTGGAGACTCCCATGAAGAGGGGAGCCTGGTGGGCTACAGTCCATGGGGTCACAAAGAGTTGGACACTGCTGAAGTGAAAGCACTCGGAAAACAGAAAGCTGTAGGGTACCTTCTTTATTGGCTACGTGGAGTGACCAGTTTTAGTTGGCACCACTTATAGCATCACAAGATGTGAGGTTTGGAAGGAACTTCAGAGGTTCTCCTGTCCAAATTCCCAGAGGAGGAAGCTGAGGCCCAGAGAGGGTAAGGGACTGGTCCAAGCACACACAGCACAAGAGGACTGAAAACCACTGCTCTCCAGGAGTCTCTCCACTGTAATGCACTGCCTTACCACTTACTGAAAAAACTGAAGCCCCAGATCTCTAGCCAGGTCCTAAGTCTAAGCTTAATTAGCCTGCAGCACTTTTTTTTTAATGAAAGCTGTAAAATTGTTGGATTCTAGCTGAGAGAAAGACCACAAATTCTTAGCTGTTGCCTACTGTGAGGAAACGTAAGGATCAAACCTCAGCATGGGAGTGAATGCGAGGCATTTATGATTATTGTGGAACTTGGCCGCAATAACAAAAGCCTGTTCCGTGGTGGAAAGGACCATGTTACATTTCCATTCTTACTGGCATTTGACAAAATAGAACAAAAATTATTTCTTGGGTAGAAGCAGTTTCTGTGACTGGGAAAGACTTCTTGCTCATTACTCCTCGCTTTACTGTTCATGTATTTCCCCTTGATGGCTATTGAAACAGCAGATACTTCATACAGAGAACATTTATCACAGCAGATTCTTGATTAAAGTTGAATCAGGTTCTTCC
Organism: Redunca redunca; assembly: GCA_006410935.1. Lineage (NCBI taxonomy): Eukaryota > Metazoa > Chordata > Mammalia > Artiodactyla > Bovidae > Redunca > Redunca redunca. Next base: position 733,445 of record SJYQ01004412.1, read on the forward strand.
AGTGAAGCAGTCACGGCCAAGGAAATAAATTAGGCTTTTTCTGGAAGCTCCACGAAGACTCAGTCTAACATGGCTTTAATTTCCAAACTAGAGTTTGGCAGACCCAGGTCTCAGCAACACCCCAGCCTCCTCCTGTCACATCTGACCTCTTGGTACCTGGACAGGAGCGGGGTTTCACGGGGCTGAGCCCTCAGGGGTTGTCACGCTGCTTCCCAGTGGCACCTGGACGGCACCTGGGATGCCGCTGCTGGTTCGGGGAGATGAGGGTTATAGCTATGTGATTTCGCAGGGGCCTTGGCCCTGTGATTGACTGGTGTGCTGGTAACATGCTCTTCACATAGATTCCCCAGGTCAGTTGTAGAGTTTGGTAGAATGAGTAGGACAGCAACTTCCACAGGAAGCCTTTGGATTGTTAGAAGCGGAAGAAGCAACATCAGTGGCCCCGACTTGTGGGACAGGGGGGGGGCTCCTGGATCACCAAGCAACAGCGCTTTCTGGAACCGTTGGCAGTGGTGAGCCCCACCCTTCCTCATGGTATCGTTTTCTGGGTCCCTTGGTCTCGTCCTGAGGGCCACGTATACCCTGGCTGCAGCAAACAAATTTTGTGTGTGGCTCGGTGCT
>SJYQ01004412.1:734071-764527 GCA_006410935.1 Redunca redunca
GGGGACAGGGGGGCAGGGGGAGGTGGGCATAGCGCTGTGCCCAGGCAGCCTCTCCTCTGAGCACTGTGACACATGGCAGACACCTGTGCATCCACAGGGCAAATAGTCAGCACACTGAAGGGTAAATTACTTGTTGAGCGAGTGGACAACACAAGGACTGACCTTAAATGTAGATTAATCAAACCCGTGTAATAGTGACACAAGAAATCATTGAAAAACCGTGGGAGAAAAGTTGGAACTTTCTCTAGAAAAGTTCATTAATGCCCATTGACGGGGAGCCCGGCAGGCTGCAGTCCAGGGAGTCGCAAAGAGTCAGACACGGCTGAGCAACTGAACATCATCAATGACAAGAAGAGATCATATACTATAGATGTTAGATGATATGTAATCTACATACAGTCATGGAGAACTGAGAAGGGAACTTGAGAAAAACACAGAAAAGCTTGTTCTTCCCTCCTCTAATCCTCTGGATTTAAATCACTCCCATCATTGAAGTCAAAGGGGAAGTAGAGAATTAATTTTCTTCTCCATTTTCCATTGATTTATTAATTGTAAACGTAGGCTTACCTGAATGGACAAGAATACAATTAGTATTTCAAGTCACTTTTACTTTTTTCATGCCCTAGTCTCTCTCACCTTAAAATATACCTTCCCTCACCCAGTGTTTAGGACTCGACAGTTTTGCTGCCACGGCCGGGGGTTCAAAATCTGATGGGGAACTACCCACAAGCCACTTGGCGCAGCCAGAAAACAAAAATAAACATCTGCCCTTGATCCTTAGAACTATCAGCTGACTTCTCCCCTTCTCATCGAAAACCTTGTGAGGGAATTGTGGGCCATGAATTATCTCCATTTCCTAGCTTGTTGTCTGTCTTTCAGACTTCTCCACTGTGGCTTCCATTCCCACGGCTCTGTGAAAAGCGCTCCCTCCACGACAGCCAGTAATCTCCACAGCGTCCACTCCGTGGAGCATTTCTGGGTCCTTGTCTTCCTGGAATGTTCCTTGGAGGACCATCTGAGAATCATTCCATTGCACATGAAAGGAAAACCCACTCAAATTGTGGCAGACAAAACCGTAAGTGTCTTGCATGGTTTCTTTAGTAATTGCCCCCCTTCACATCTCTCTTCTAGCATTAATCAGATATTGGCGTTGTTCAGGTGCTATGTCTGACTCTTGGCAACCCCATGGAATTACTCCTCTAACTTTTCTATCCCCCTATTTATTCAGCTCTAAGAGTTCCTTGCCTCTCTTTTAAACCTTGCATTGCATTTGTAATGTCTCCTATCATAGTTTTTCTATCATGTCTTGTTCTCAGATGATTCCTTTCTATTGCAACACAATCTTGTTTCATGGATGTGGTATTTTGCCTTATTTTTTCTGGCAAAATTAATTAAAAATTTTCCTCCTGCTTCCTGAATTCTGAGTAACGTTTGTTGTGGTCTCTGTCCATTGTGTGGAGACATTCTGAAAACGTCCGCGACTCAAAGCCGAATGTTCGCATTCTACAGGCCGATACTGGCAGCTCCAGAGGGACCGGGAGGCTGGAGCTGGTGGCCCGGTGGAGGCTTTGAGGCGAGGTTGACTGGATGGGAGGCCAGCTTTGGTTATTTGATAAACCTCCATCTTCCCTCACGCACCACATGCTGGTCTTTTCCCTGGGGCGATTCTGTTTTTCCAGAAAGAGATCTTCCACACTCCTCTGGGGAGGGTGGGTGTAGATGCCTAGCTGAGGGCTGTCTCAGCCCCAGGTTGAAGAAGGCAGCCAGGGGCTTTGTAGTTCTGGAGGCAGGTTGTAACTGCATCCTTGCGTGCTCAGCGTTACGTCTGCCCTCCTCCTGGACCTGCTATTTGAGACCGCATCTTCTCTGGCTCAGTTCATCCAGGGGATGAGCCTCTAGACTCCTGCTGTCGGGGAGGAGGGCCTCAGAGGTAGGAGGGCTATCTGACTCCCCCCATGCTCCCCCTTTATCACCTCACACTTCATCCATACCTTTCCAATTGTACAGTGCCTCCCAGTGACGCTGGCCCGTCAGGCGCTGCCGGGCCCCCAGCGTCTCCCTGCACACGTTCAGGTCAGCTTCCTCCACCCACTGAAGTCATTTACCTTCCATACATCCCTCAAGCCCTTACTTTCCTTGTCCATAACTTTCTCCTCTTTTGTTTACTCCTTTACTGTCATGTTAGGGCTTTAGGAGTATCAATAAACACGTTTCAAGCCACTGTATTTAACTAGAAGTATGTTGGCCTTCTTTATAATTTTGGATTATATTTTCTTTAGGTCTGCCTTTCCACAGAAAGTCGGGAAATAGAAATACTGACTTTTTCAGCTGCATCCAATTCTTTTTACAAAGAGTAAACATGAAGGTAAAGATTCTGTTAATTTAAAATGTTGCCTGTTATATAACATTTTGTGTCGTCTAAGTGAAATTATGTTCTCTGGAAGAAGGAAATGTGTATGTTATGTTATGGCTGTTTTCTCAGATTATCCAGGAGCATCTGTTCTACTCTCAGATGTCCTTGCTTCTAAACTGCTCCAATCTTTGTAGTTCTTTGTGAAGGATTTTTCTATCAGATCTAGTAATAATAGCTGACATTCATGTATGTCAGGCATCCTTCTATGCACTCATTTAGCTCGTACAACAAGCACATGAGGTTCATATCATTATGGCCTGTTTTGGAGATGAACAAACTGAAGCACAGAATGTAATTTGTCCAGATTCACACATCTAGCAAGTATCTCAAGAATCCTTGCTCTTAACCACTACGCTATGCTCTGTTGCAAAATCTTTTTCTTCTTTTTGATGAAGTTTCAAAAGATTTTTCCCACCTACTTCCCCAGAGGAATCTTAACAATACTAAAATACCTAGAGACAGTTTAAACCACCACACACACACCAATTAAAGGAAAAGCCAATTAAAAGAAGCTGTGTAGATAAGGAGTCTGAGATGAACTGGTTTTTCCATTGGAATACTAAATTTGGCTCTGACTTCCTGTCAACTAATGGAAAAAAGTGAGATGTTAGATTATATGGTTCTCATTGTTTTGTAGAGCAAGCATGCAAATTATTTTGCAGAGAGAAGTTTTTGGCAACCGAATTCTAAAAGCAATTTCTAGAATTCTAATAAAAGAACTCTACACGAGGGTTTTTTAAAAAACCTTTTTTATTGGAAATGTAATACATAATCAGAAAAATACAAAACATAAATGCACAGCTTATTGAATTATTATAAAGCAAACCCCACCTCACTGCTGCCCGGGTCAAAAATAGAAGCTTAGCCCCCAAAGCGGTGTGCGCCTCTCTGTTGTGGAGCTTTCCTCTCCCCAACACGCACAGCCATCGTGGTCTTTGTGCCGTAGCCTGTTTTTTTGGTTCTTGTTTTACCACCTAAATAATATCCTAGACACTATGGTTTTCTTATTTTTAAAAACCTTTTGATTGGAATCATATACTAGATAGTGTTGCTTTTTGCTCAACGTTTTTGTCAGTGAGATTTGTCCAAACTGTTTCGTGAAGCTATCTTCATTTTTACTCTACAGTACTCCATCGTATGACCATGCTACATTTTAGGGGTATTATCAGTTGTCCATTCATCAGCTGATGAACAGTTGGGTTACTGGGTTCTTGTCTGTTAGGAACGATGCATCTATAAACATCGTTGCATGTGTCCGCTGATTCAAGGATACACACATTTCAGCTGGGTCAAAGAGGGACCATCTTTTCCTTACATCCCTTCACATCAAGTTCCCTCTGTATGTGTCTGTGTCTAAATTTCCCTACTTCATAAAGATGCCTGTCACAGTGGAATAAGGCCCACCTTATTTTTAAGGTCTCCAAAAATGGACACATACTGTAAATCAGGACATAGGAATTTTGAGGGACATAAAGAAGTTGGCCTTACTACAACAAGGAACATTCTAGGAAGAGGACGGTTTGGGCAAAGGCCCCAAGGTAGTGAGCAGTTACACACAGTGCTGGAGCTGAGTAAGTCACGAGGCTGATAGGAAGGAACGAATCACACTCGGCCTTGTATCCAGAGGAAGGAGAGTTGAGGTTTTATTCTAAGTCCAATGGAAGGAACTGGAGGGTTTTATACAAGTGAAGACACATGTCCTCAGCACTTCTGGGTGGAGAAGAAGTTGGAAGGAATAGCCTGGTTGAGAGAGGGGTGTGGTCTGGACCAGTTGGGGTAAGGGACAGAGAACGCAGGGGTGAATGCCAGAGTCAGGGTGGCCAGGACTTGTTGGACAAGGAGGCTGAAGGTGAGGAAGGCAGCAAGTGTACCTACAGGTTTTGGATCGCAGAACTGGATTAAGTGTAAAAAAAAGGTAAACCTAGGAAGAGTTGTGTTTGGCCGATCCTATTCATGACGCCAGCTGTCTTGCTGTATCTCGTGCACAGTGTTCTCTGAACCCAGGGGAGGCAAGGTGCGAGCTAAGAGGCTGCAGGAAAACTCCAGGAGCCGTAGGAGCTGCAGAGGCGTTTCTTCTTTCCTGGCTGGCACAGCAGCCACGGCAGCAGGCTTACTCTCTTCTCTCCTCTTGTGGCTGAGGCAGCGGACACAGCCACGAGGCAGCAGGAACGCCACTGCTTTTTAGGTGAGCTCGTACAGGCCTACGGCACAAAGCAGCCACGATGAAGTGAGCCCCTGTGACACACACGCGCAGTGCTGTGTGAGCTCAGCTGTTACATAATCATTACTTACAAAACGTGGGGCAAGAAAGCCTGACCATGCCATCTTGGCTAATTTACTCTTTCCCTACAGGTTTTAACAGAGTCGGGGGGTCACAGGAACCATTTTGGACATGTTATCTTTGAAATGCATGCAGCGTCCAAATCAAGAGATCGCTAGGCAGTTGAATACACGCAGATCTAGTATTCTGAGAAGAGACGTGGTGGTGGTTGTGGTTTAGTCACTGGTCGTGTCCGACTCTCACAACCCTCTGGACTGTAGCCCACCAGGTTCCTGTCCGTGGGATTTCCCAAGCAAGAGTACGGGAGTGGGCTGCCATTCCCTTCTACAGGGGATCTTCCCAGCCGAGCAATCAAACCCGCACCTCCTGCATTGCAGGTGGATTCTTTACAGCTGAGCAGCCAGGGAAGCCCGAGAAGAGGTATACAGGACAGATAAAATTGGGAATCATTGACGCAAATGTCATTTAGAACCATAAGGAAAGGTGAGAGTAAGAAGACAAAGTACTAAGACAATGAATAAAGTCTAGCAATACTTACTTACTGCTTCATCTCAACCATCTGTGAAAACCAAAGCATAGAATCATGCTTACATATAGTGCAGTGAAAGCACTGCTGGAGCTGGGGAGATAATACTCTAGGTGTTACCTTCTGATGATTCACCGTAACGTAATACCAAAGCTTAGATAATATTTGAAATTCATAATTAAAATGGAAAAACCTTTTAGCAAGTGCTGGGTCACAGTGAAATTACTGTTGCATCTTCTTATGGCTATTGGAAGAGTTAATCTTCTGCTTCAAAAACTTGGCACTGACCCACACACTTGTAGGGGCAGGCCATCCTATTTTTGATAAGAAATGGGTCACAAAAGTGGCCTATACGTGAGACCAAAGAATTTTTAAATTGAGATTTGAGCCACTGGAACTCTTCAACATTCACTTAAAGAAGATTCCAGAGCTTTGGGTCTTTAAAGCATGAAAAAGATAATCTTGGCCTAAAACATTTATGGGCTGTTGTTGCCAACTGGACTGCTTCCAGTAGAACCATAGTGTGGCTTTTGCATAATGTAATTTTGAATATGATTGTATTGCAAAATGCCCATGTTGGCTACTTTCCCCTCATCTCACTCCTCCCCCAAGTCAATAATGTTAGTTTATTATTCTAGCTTAAATATATACTTACACACTATAGAGTATCTGCAAAAAAATTCAGAGTAGGGCTTCTTATTCTAAATCTTTCATAAGAAGTTTTAGGAATAACTGTATGATTGATTCCTGCTAGACTTCATTTTCTCTCCATTGGAAAATGGTTACAAACAATATTTCTTTGTAGTTAGCAAACTTACCATCTTCGATTACACAAAACATCCGTTGGTGGAGGAAGTTCAGTGCCCTTGGGGATAAATAACTTTTTTTAATTGTTCTTGACAATAAACTATTCTGATAGAAACTGGGCAGTAGGTTTAATTGCTTAAGGCTTCTCCTCAAAAACCAGTATTATAGACTTGCAAAGACTTGATAAAAGAACTTTAAAATATTATTTCAATATAAAAGGGCTCCAGATGACCATATAAATAGAGTAAGACATTTATTCAGGATTGAAACAAACTGGCTGCAGTCACCGGGAATGTTCTAGCTGTGGCAGCACATGAAGACAGGTGAGTTGCTGAGGCTGAGTCAGCACCATGCGTCCACAGCTTGGGGACCTCATGGGTAGTGAGATACACAGTGGTCTAGGAGTTTCATATATGACCATGTATGTGTCCCCAGGATACTCCTCGTGGGAACTACATTCCAGGTAACAAAGTTCCTAAATCCATACAGCATACGAGCCCTGTGTTGTGCTCAAAGCACTTCAAAGGAATCTGCCCTATAACTCATTTATGTCTTAAAATAAGTTGCCTCTCAGGAGGTTTGAACTTAATGGTTTTTTTCTGGACTGACTTTATTTGAAGTCACATCTTAATGTCGTTGATACTGTTTTTATCCTTGAAAATTTTTAGTGATCGAGAGTTTCTCTAGCGCATCTTGACACAGGGAGACTCAGACCTGGTTTTAACCTAAAATGAAGTACTCTTCTCAGACAGTCTGAACTGAATCCTGAGCACACTGGCACCTAACAGGGTTAGGGTGGAGAGGAAGTTGAAGATGCTGTAGGGAATAACTGAGGGGTGGGGTTAAAGGAAAGCTCCCTGACACCTAGTAGCTGTCACCCCAGACAATACCTAAATCCCTTTCTTATGCCTCAAATGACTTGTGAAGATTTGATTCTGTAATTCTTCCTTTTGCTTCTTTGCTTTCCAAAAGAACATTTCAGACGTGTGCAGGTAGAAAGGCATGAGCCGAGCATAAAAATGTAGATACTAGGGGGAGGCTTAGGAGACCTACAGAAAACCTTGGTACAGGATTTCCTTAACCAGCATGGAGGCAGTAAGCAAGGCCTGGCCATTAGAATGACAGGGTGGAGGATGCTTACTGGCCTGAGTGTACATGATGACGATGATGAAGTTACCCATAGCAACAGGAAGAGCAGGTGCAAAAGGCAGGAATGAGGGAAAGGAGGAGGGGACCATGCCTAGAGATGGACCTGTCTTAACTGTAGAAGAATGAGAGGGGTCAGCCATCTGTCAGAGGTTAAGAAGTTGACAAATAGCGGAGTTTGGAGAATTATGAGAGTGTAAAACTGGGGAGCTCTTGTGAACAACCAAGAGTATTAGTAAGACCAGAAGAAGATGTTAGCAGTGAGGAAGAACTAAGTTCCTGGTGAGCAGCCAAGTTGTGGGTGTCTGTGGAAAGAGTATCCACTTGGCAGAAGGACAGAGTATTTGGGAAACATGATTAAACTTCAGTAACTGTTTGAATGTGATGGAATGTTGGTGGTTTTGCGTCAGAGAATTTTAAACCTCTTCCACACAGCTTCCTGCAGCAAAGAATTAATGAAGTTTCAACCAGTTTATAGAACTCAGCAAGGTCAGGATGAATGACGGCATCACAAAGGACTAAGGAATTCTATAGGGCCTAGATTTCCAGGTGAGGTTTCCAGCTGTCCAAGTGTGTCACCAGGTAAGCCCATTCCAAACCAGCCACAGCATGATTTTCACAAGGATGGACTGCCATCTATTGTGTTGAGACTTGAATTAAGTGCATTCATTTTGAGGCTGAATGTAATATTCTGTCATTTTGGCTAAAGCACTTCTATTAACTACATTCTCTAAACTCTCATAGAAAAACCATCTAGTAATCAAAGCCCTCTATTTCGTATACATTTATGGACAGGATACAAAGGAGTGAGGTCCTTCCTTGGGAGAAATGGCTCCCTTAGCCCTACAGACCAGAAAAAGTGCCATTTCCTACTTGGCCCATCACTTTATAAATGAGGGCTTGGGGAAGGAAGAAGGGAAGGAAAAAAAAAGATGTAATACAAGAATGTGGATCTTCTCAAGCAGAGATGAGCCCTGATTTAAAAAAAAACAACCAAAAACAGCCATCTACAAAAAGTAAATTATCCAAGGAGATGAAACTGACTTGAACTGTGTGGAGTACAGAGAGGGACGGGAGCCCCTGCTCAGGCCCTGGGTGGAATCTGAGACCCAAGTGCATCAATGGAGGGCCATTTAGACTCGTGCCTCTTGCGTCAGGGCTGCAGCAAGGCAGCATCCTCAGGGAACCTACTAGGCTCTGGTTCAGAGTCCTGTTACTAAATGTGAAAACAACCATCTTCCCCAACTTAGATGATCACAAATTGACTGCTAAAAACATTCCTAAACTGTATTTTGTTACAAATAGTGGTCAGGAAGAGGCAGAGGTGGAGAGTCTGAACCCTGCTCCTCATGTAAAAACAAATGTATAGCTTGCTCCTTCTTACTAGAAAAGAAGTGACATTATATACCACCGTTGTGATTTTAAACAAACAAAATGAGCTTAACTCAATAAATATCTTTTATTAAAGAAAAAAAGAATATTGTTAAGCACCAAAACTGTATGTTACGTTGCATGTACAAGAAGAGAAAGGTGATTGCAATACTTGGTGTACAAGTACTTAACTCTGAAGTCATGAGTGTAAAAACCAGGAAATACAAAGCGATACAGTCATTACAATGCAGAAAGTTGCACTAAAGAGCAAAAGGCAACAGTCAGCACGTTACCAGAGATCTCGTAGTATTGCTCTAAATGCTTACGTTTTTTTCCTCTGTACTTTTAATACTTTAGAATGTTAACTGAGCATATTTAAGTACTGTAAATCTGCAAGAGCTGCCATTTACAATACATTTTGTACAGTGTCCATTTTAGTGTAATGGTGTTAAAGCCATCCTGAAAAGCCAAGCACAACGTGCTAGTGTTCTGCCTCTACCATTATAATATTGCACAAAGCTAGTAAGTGGTGAACTGGTTTGCCATTAAAATTTTCATTTAACCGGAATGGCTAAAAGACATGTCAGTTTCATTAGCCCAAATGGGCTTTTTATTCATGCAAAAGGATCGGTAGCCTTCAGTTCTTCATAAATTATAGTTTCACACTTGGCAAGACATACAGTACAATAAGAAATTCAATGGCGCAATGGGGGTCCTGTCCAAGTTGAAGTAGGAAGTCACCTGCATGGGTTGTACTGTCTCCCCTTCTTTGGTCACAAATGAAGGGATAATGTCATCTTGTGATTATGGAGAATTCTTAAAATCAATATAATTAGTATTGGGAAAAGCTAGAATAACTTGTTGATAGTTAACCATAGAACATGCAAGTTTAAAAAACAAAACTTCCCTTCTTAAAATTGAACTCTTGAACCAACACCCATACCTTTCTATACATCTCAAATCACTTTCCAGAGACTTTCCTGAACTTACCAACTGGAGCCTCTCTTAGTCACAGCTGACCAGAAAACCCCAAACTTTCTCCTTACTCTCAAAACAAGACTGCTTTAAGATTCAGCATAACATTGATAATATATTTAATATGTCAGCCTCAGAGGTATTTTATGTACATACACCTTACAGTGGTGTAATTCACGTGTTTGGAGAGGGGGAGAGACACTTATGAGTTTGGAATTCAATCAATTAAATCCCTCCACTATCAAGCTGTACATTTACTGTGGGTAAAACAGAAATTTTTAGAATGAACATATCTCAAATAATTCAATGAACAAACATTAAACACACACACACACACACACACACATTCTCTCACAATCCAGACTCCCTCTCTCGCCTTTTTAAAAATCCTTTGTTTACATAGATGACAGTTTAGGCAGCAATATAAACTCATTTTGTAGGAAAAACTTTTAAATTAGACTATATTTATAGGATAAAAAATACCATTGCTTCACTTTACAAAGCAATTAAGCAGAGACTCTCTTTATGTGCTTTAAATGAAGAGCACTCTGCAGCAGAGTTCAGAGGCCACTACTGAACTGCTCAGCAGCGCTAAATGGACGCAACACGGTCCGCGGTAAGGTGCTCTGCTCTCTTCCCGTCTTCCATCCAAAACCCATCTCGTGATCAACTCTCTAACACTAAGCACTGTTCTATGCTAACCAACAAATGAGAAATAAGATCTGTTTAAAATGCACATTTAACTTTATATTATTTAAATTCAGTGCAAGAATTAGGTAAAACTTGTTTGCGTTTCTGCTCTATCAAATGGATGTGTAATAACTGCATCTGCCACAGTTTTTAAACATTTTCTAGCTGTTCAAAGAGACTTTTTACAAATAATTTGGTGTTTTGTATATAAATTTCAACTCCCTGATAGGCCTGTAACCCATGAGCACTTTACAGATTGATGTCATAGAGGTTTAAAAATAAATTATAAAGGTTTAAAAAGAAAACCTTGTATTTAGTGAAAGAAAAGGCTTTTCTTATATACACAATGAATGCAATTTAAAAGCAGTCTTAGGGAATGTATAAATTTAAATGTATTAATTCTAATACTGGTCCCATTTCAAACAGAGAAAGTGCTGCTCATTCGTTTTTGTTCACTGATCCAAGAGTTTTAATTCTTAGTGTCTGCTATGGCCAAAGTATGCTTTTCAATCTAACACATTTTATGACAGAGAAAGGTCATGCCTTGAGTTAACAAATACTGTTACATATTTCAGCTTTGTGGAAACAAGGCTTCTTTTCCCTCCCTCATTATACAGAGTAATAAATTTTCTGTGTGTCCATAAAATAAGAAAAGCCCCCATATTTTTCACTGTGGAAATACTACTCCTGATCAACTGTTATAGCTGTGCATTATATAGAAATGTCTCAGTTCTACAATGAAGAAATAAAGAATGATTGTTTTTATGCTGCTCACAGACTCAGTAAGCCTGTAAAATATACATTAAGTGAGCAATTCTCATCTTTTAAAATTCTTCTTTAGCCAGGTATTTCTTCCACATACTGCTGCTACACTACAGTACCATTAGGATTTTAAATCATTAGGAATATCTTTTCTATACAGGCCTTGTTGATTATATGTACATAATTTTAGTTGTATTAGTAAAAGAAATATTTAAAATTGGCAGTCAAGTGAGCAGTAACATTAACCTCCAAACAACTAAGTCACCACCTACTTGTTTCCCTAGTTTAAGTATACTGAGTTGAGACTACATTGGTAAGTTAACTTATAGATTGATTCAGTATAAGCAAGCAGCTGTCTGGGGATTTTTGATATGGAAATGATATATTAACAGCAATATAACTGTCAAATAAACCACATTAGTAGTATGGGCAAATTTGGAACTGGAAACATGATCATATATAAGCACCATCCTACCTAAATATATTAAAATTTAATACTAAGGGCAGAGATATTCATTTTTTTAGGGGCAAAGATAAAAAGGAAACCATATTTACATTGATATAGATTTTGGGGGGCTCTGAAACTGATTTTTAATTAACATGAGGACTCAGTTGGACAAACGGACTGCAGTTATCTGAAACTCTATTATTTGTGAGAACTCCGAAGGTTGATAACCTCCAGTAACGTGTAATTTCGTAGGAGAAGGAACTTGAATCTGGAGGAGGGGTGTTGGAGAAAGTTGTTACCAGAGAATGGCCATTAGGGGCTGCTAGTGAGATCCTGCTTTAACCTCCTATCGTCAGGTATGAGGACAACCTTCGCAGAGTGCCGGGGTGGCTTGTGCTTACAGCCACGGCTTCACTCCTCAAGGATTCACATGGGTCTGAACACCCTGCATCATCTGCTAGAGATTTATTACAACATGGCTCAGGAAAACAGGCTATAAGACCCTTTTGAAAGGGAGCACTGCCTCTTGATGGAACCCCAGCTGTAACACTAAGTGGGTAGCAATTCCCTCCAGACATATTAAGGTTCCAGCGCTTCTGCTGTTAATATGACACCAGATCCTTCTGTATTTTTCTAAATGTCAATAAATGAAACAAACCTCCCCAGAACATATGAACAAGCATTCAAAAGCATAAAATCGATACATGATTTAAGATTTGCAAATGTGCTAAAATATTTTCAAATATATCAATCAAATCAATCATTAGGTTAAATGGCATGTTTCAATACATTGGTGAAGGTGTGTTACAAAAATCTATAACCCACCTCCACTGTAATCAGGAGATTGAGTTAACTATATTAAATCTGTATTTCTAATATTCTCAGACAAGGTACGAGAATGATGCTAGAATAAAGCCAATATATTGTGACAATGCTCAGTCTCATTAATAAATATATTTTCAACATTTAAACAGATTTTTTTTAATATAACCTGTTGACAGAAAATTATCTTCATAATTATTTTAAAAGAAATAACATTTTCAAGTGACAAAGGTGTGAGCGTAATTTTTCTTCAGGATCACCAACGCAGATACGTTGGAGGACTTTTACTCCAGGACTGCTTTCTGGGTCTAGGCCAGAGAATTGCCTCAAAGTTCATTTTGGTACATCAGCCATTCATGTACAGGTGAAGACCTGTCTTACACAGAATCACACTTACAGAGTACTGTAAACTGGGATCCAGCATGTCTACCTTCATTCAAGCCCACAGCAGTCCTGCTGAGAATTCATGTCGGCTCCATGCGTCCTTCAGGATTCCATTACGGCAAAATCGGCACCTAGAGCTACATACGTATGTTTAAAAATTTATTGACAATAACAAAGGCTGTCTCCCGAAATTCAGCTCAAAGCATGTGAAGAGTGAAATGCCAGTCAAAGAGGCTTTTCTGCCTGCCTACCTTCTGCACATTTATAGAGCCTGTTTTTCTCCCACTGTGGAACATAAAAATAAAACCTTTAATGATCTGTGTTAGAAGGACTTGAGATCTGCATCCCTACTACTGAATCCTAATTTTTGATTCTCAACAGGAAAGTCATGTTGAGTTACAGTAATCAAGCAATAGTTCAAACAAAAAGGCTAAAAATAATTTGAAATGTTATCAAATTACAAAGTATTGCTTCTCATAAACAAAGCTGCACATAAAATTCAAACTATTATAAATTCACAATTATGAAGAGCTATTTAAAAGCATGGAAATTGTTACTTTGAAACTTTACAAACTGTTACATGTGGGCTTCTAAAAATATGCCATGTTAAATCTATCACGTTGTGGTAAACACAGTTGTAAGTGTATCTCCATGGTCATGTATCTTTTCAGATGTTACTGAGCATCTTTATGAAAATCCCTTGGAGATGAATAATGTGGGAATTGTCAGTGCATTTCCATCTGATTCTTCCAATTCCTACCCTATAGCTATCACAATTAACTTCTTTTTCAGAGGGTCACACTATTTAAGCTGATACAGAACAAGCTCTCTATCTTGGGCAGGTGACTATTCAGTGCACTGAACGATAGATTTTAAAGCAGTCGCAACACAGCTCACAGTAGATTCGTCAACCCAGTGTTTCTTGCAACTCATAGCGACCCCGAGCTTTACTGGCCACTACAAGGATGTAAACGGGTGGACAGGTGGGGAAGGTGCTTAAAAACAGGAATCTTCAGAAGGCCGTTTCTTCATTGCAGTCAGGAACATTGCACATCTAAAACTCAGGTTAACCACCATCTACTGGAATGATTGGAAAAGTGGTAACTTGCCCGTTGTGCTTCCTTTTTCACACCACTGAGCCAATACATTTTGGATCTAATAGAATCCAATCGTGGAACCAAATGTTTCAAATTTTTCAAGAGCCAATGTTCAACTGTAGGTGTTTTTTCATTCTGTTGAGTTACCTGTGTACAGAGTAATACAGTATATTAAAAAGAATGGCCTATGAAAGACATTGTGTATTATGTTCCCCCATATCTGTGCAAAATCCAGCATGAACAATGATGGATTTTTTCTTTTAAACAGACCTTTTTATGCCATTTGGCCATTATAAACGACCATTTATACCAGATGATGTATAGAAAACATCAAATAAAAGTGAGAAGCAACATAATAGATCTTAATCACTGTTAAAAGGTTGCATGTCAAGATTACTATAGTTAACACTGCTGTAATATATAGGCAAGTTGTTAAAAGGGTTCTTATCACAAGGAGAATATTTTTCTTTTAAGATGGAGGTTAGCTAAACTTGCTGTGGTAATCATTTCACAATATATGTAAATCAAACCATCATGCTGTGTACCTTTAACTTACTATGCAGTGAGTATGCCAGTTACTCTCAATAAAGCCGGGGGAAAGAGTTTTTTTTAAAGATTGTATGTTAGGTTCACTTTCACTCTTAACATTTTATGTCAAAACTTATACACAAGAAAGAAAAGTAAAATTTAACATCTTTACCTCATAAACTGACAGTATAGTAAGAACTATCAAAAGGCATCTTTAAGTACATCAGAGAGAGTTTTCATAATGAGATTCAGAAGACAGCTAGTATAGGTCTTTAAATGGATGCTTTTAGCAGGACTTTTTGGAGAAGGAAATGGCAACCCACTCCAGCGTTCTTGCCTGGAGAATCCCAGGGACAGGGGGAGCCTGGTGGGCTGCAGTCTCTGGGGTCTCACAGCATTGGACACGACTGAAGCGACGACAGCAGCAGCAGCAGCAGCACTTTTTAAAATTCAAAATAGTTGTGTTTGAGACTCATGCACTGATCCACGACACATGAGAAATATATATATGACCTGTTTGTCAGATAAAAGCTGACACTTTGCTTTTGAGCACTTGAAATGTGTCTAGTATGACTGAGAAACTGATTTTAATTTGGTTTAAATGAAAATCTTGTATAAAATATTTTTCCATTAAGCAAAATGTGGTTGTTTTGGTATGGCAATTTAATTTAACCAATAAATACTTGGCAACCAAACTGAGATGGTGCTATTATTAAAGATGAATACAAAAAAAAAAAACAAACCTAAACTACACTGTGGAATTTTATACTGAATATATCATGTAAAATATTACTAAAATCAATTTCCTCCATCATCTTTAACTTTTTAAATTTGACTCACATATTTCTATTGGACAACATTGCTATAGTTACTTCCTAAGTTTAAGAAGGGCTCTACAGGAAACAAAACAAATAATAAAAAATCTATTCAAATACATATATTTCCTTATGTTTCAAAATTCCTTTCAAGGATACTATTACCTATGGCTAGATAGATCTAAGATAAGCTTTTAGAGGAGGGTGAAGCTAAGCATGTCCAGGACCTTAAGTTTTAACTTAATAAAGTTTTAAGAAATTAGTTCTTCAAAAACAAATACATAATTAAATTATTTTAAATCTATAGGAAAGAAACCAATTAATAGGAAATACAAATTATAGCCTTTTAGCCACCTGTAGAAAAGTACCTAAAAATTCAGAGCCTTTACAAATGACTAAGACCACCCACAGGCAGTAACACAGAGCCCTTTATCAATGGCTGCTCGACTGGAAGGGATTGCAACTAGTCTGTAGTTTGCTTCTGGCACAGGGTACATTTAGTCTTTAGCTATTCCAGCTCGTGCATTTTTTGGCAGTATTTCACTGTTCCTCTTAACATTATACTATTTATCAGTCATGAGCAATCAACCAAAACAGGAAGATGCTAGGCAACTTTCAAAGGATTATTCACTATTGACAGAAACATAAGGTAAGGACCTAGCAGAAGCAGAAAAGATTAAGAAGTGCAAGAATACATAGAAGAACTATACAAAAAAATGGCTTCATGACCTGGATAACCACGATGGCGTGGTCACTCACCTAGGGCCAGACATCCTGGAGGTGAAGTCAAGTGGGCCTTAGGAAGCATTACTACACACAAAGCTAGCTAAAAGATGAAGTGCTGCATTCTCAATATGTCAGCAAATTTAGAAAGCTCAGCAGTGGCCACAGGACTGGAAAAGGTCAGTTTTCATTCCAATCCCAAAAGAAGAGCAGTGCCAAAGAATGTTCAAACTATTGTACAACTGTGCTCATTTCACATGCTAGCAAGGTAATGCTCAAAATCCTTCAAGCCAGGCTTCAACAGTACATGAACCAAGAACTTTCAGATGTACAAGTTGGATTTACAAAGGCAGAGAAACCAGAGATCAAATTGCCAACCAGCTAGACAGCCTGTTAAAAAAAAGAGACATCATTTTGATGACAGAGGTCTGTATAGCCAAAGCTATGTTTTTCCAGTAGTCGTACAGATGTGAGAGTTGGCCCATAAAGAAGCCTGAGTACCGTAGAACTGATGCTTTTGAATTGTGGTACTGGAGAAGACTCGTGAGAGGCCCTTGGACTGCAAGATCAAAGCAGTCAATCCTAAAGGAAATCAGTCCTGAATACTGATTGGAAGGACTGATGCTGAAGCACCAATACTTTGGCCACTTGATGCAAAGAGCCGATTCATTGGGAAAGACTCTGATGGTGGGAGAGGACGGAAGGCAGAAGGACAAGGGGACGACAAGGATGAGGATGGTTATTAGGTTGGTATAAAAGTAATTGCAATTTTCCACTGCTGAAGTTTACCATTTGGTATTGGAATACATTCTTAAATGTGGTTATGTTATATATCATTTTAATGCACATTTCTCACTTTCTGTATTTTGCTAATGACATTACTTGTTTTAAACTAGGGAAATGATGTTAGACAAAAAGCAAATTCGAGTGATTTTCTTATTCAGGTTCAAAATGGGTCATAAAGAAGTGGAGACAACTTGCAACATCAACAACACCTTTGGCCCAGGAACTGCTAATGAACATACAGTGCAGTGGTGGTTCAAGAAGTTTTACAGAGAGGATCGAAGCTGATCCTGTTACAACTGCATGAGAAGTTGCTCAACAACTCAACATTAACCATTTTATAGTCATTTGGCATTTGAAGCAAATCGAAAAGGTGAAACAGCTCAAGAAGTGGGTGCCTCATGAGCTGACCAAAAATAAAAAAAAAAATTTTGAAGTATTATCTTCTCTTATTCTACACAATAACAACAAACCACTTCTCAATTGGATTGAGAGTGTAAAGAAAAGTGGGTTGTATATGACAACTGGTGACAAGCAGCTCAGTGGTTAGACTGACGGGACTCCAAAGCACTTTGCAAAGTCAAACTTGCACCAAAAAATGTATTTGATGGTCTGCTGCCTGTCTGATCCACTACAGCTTTCTGAAACCAGTGCATTTGAGAAGTATGCTCAGCAAATCAAAGAGTAACTGCAATACCTGCAGCCAGCAATGGCCAACAGAAAGGGCCCAAGTCTTCTGCACGACAACACCTGACTGCACACCGCACAGCCGACGAAGCTGTGCCTCATCCGCCACATTCATCTAACCTCTCGCGGGCCTACTACCACTTCTTCAAGCATCTCAACAACTTTTTGCAGGGAAAAGGCTTCCATAACCAGCAGGAGGCAGAAAATGCTTTCCAAGAATTCATCAAATCCCAAAGCAAGGATTTTTACACTTTAGGAATAAACAAACTTATTTCTCGTTGCCAAAAATGTATTGATTGTAATGGTTCCTATTTTGATTAATAACGTGTCTAAGCTGAGTGCCAAAGAATTGATGCTTTTCAACTGTGGCGTTGGAGAAGACCCTTGAAAGTCCCTTGGACTGCAAGGAGATCCAACCAGTCCATTCTAAAGGATATCAGTCCTGGTTGTTCTTTGGAAGGAATGATGCTAAAGCTGAAACTCCAGTACTATGGCCACCTCATGCAAAGAGCTGACTCATTGGAAAAGACTCTGATGCTGGGAGGGATTGGGGGCAGGAGGAGAAGGGGATGACAGAGGATGAGATGGCTGGATGGCATCACGGACTCGATGGACGTAAATCTGAGTGAACTCCGGGAGTTGGTGATGGACAGGGAGGCCTGGCGTGCTGCGAGTCACGGGGTTGCAAAGAGTCGGACACGACTGAACTGAACTGAAGCCTAGTTATGATTTACAATTTACAGTCCAAAATCTACCATAACATTTGCACCAGGCTAATAGATAGTATCACTGACTCAATGGACCTGAATCTGAGCAAACTCTGGGAGACAGTGGAGGACAGAGGAGCCTGGTGTGCTGCAGTCTATGGAGTCATAAAGAGTTGGACTTGACTTAGCAGCTGAACAACAAATTATGGACATATTCTTAACACCTGATATAAGGTAATTAGCAGCCCAAAGCTGTAAATAACATCCAAGTCGCTTGAATATGTGAAATGTGTGTTTATGTGAAGTTCTAGCTATGGGATTATGTAATCATGGTAGTTTCTGGATAAGTTTAGCAGCTTATTGAGAGGCTACATGCTAAAGGGGACAAGGGAATGGGTAGCAAGCATTGTGAAGTGGGACACAATTTGTAATCACCCAGTGTGGGGATGGTTCCCAATCAGGCACATCTGAGTCTCTAGACACACGAGTGGACACGTTCACATTCCTTTACAAAGCACAGCATACATATGTACAAGCGCAAAGAGCTTGAAATTATTTGGGGATCCAAAAACAGTACATGACTAATAATTAAGGCCTCCACACCTAACAGGGAAAAAGGATGCCACCAGTCCCAAGACTCGTGGCCATAGCAGGACAGTGTTACTGTCAAACGCTGGTTAGAACACACTCAGATTACACATGGCCACTTGTCAGAGTCCTCATGCTTTCGTCAAGCTGCTGATTGAGGCAGGTGCTGGTGGGGAGGGCCAGGGTTGGGAGTGAAGAAGCAGAACATTTTTCTGACAGTGCAAAAGGATAAAACTGCTTTTAGTAATATTCTGACATATCCAAAATAGTATCTTCCAACATCTAATCAATATTCTTTTTAAAGAACTAATGACAGTTTCTGTTTTTTGGGTTGTTTTTTTTTTTTTGAGTAAGTCTTTAAAATCCACACGTATGACTACGTACATCTCAGTTCTACTCTGACAGGATCTGTGGGAATGAAGGCCATGAATCTGCATTTTTAATAAGCTCTCTTGGTAATTCTTAGAATTTGGCACCAGGATTCTTAAAGTAACTGTACTAAGGATAAGTTTCTCATTCCTCTACCTCATCTACTTCCCCCTTTTTAGTGAAGACCACAGAAACATTCCATCAGGAGAACATAATGATTAATAGAATGTACGTGCATATTTCATATCTGTACAGGCATTTCAGCTATGGTCACACGAGTTCAATATCCTATTTGATTTATAGCACATGTTATTTTTGTGTGTATGTACTCAGTCACTCAGTCGTGTCCAACTCTGCGATCCTCTGTCCATGGATTTTTCCAGGCAAGAAATACTGGAGCGGGTTGCCATTTCCTACTCCAAGGGATCTTTCTGACCGGGGATTGAACCTGTGTCTCTTGCATTTCCTGCATGGCAGGTAGATTCTTTGCCACTGTGCCAGCTGGGAAACCCCTGTGTTATCTTTACCAATTCTATATATTTAGCATAATTTGTGCCAAATAACTATACAAATTAGCTTATTAAAATGTACTTGAGAAAACTCTATTACCTTGGGAGAATACCAACACTCACAGGGGTAACTCAATAAGATATTCATACAATTTTATATAGATAACGCAGTAATCATGATACGTCATAAATGATAAACTTTAAAGGCTTAGAAAGCTAAATAATTAGACAATGCAATTAGATTCCTTTGTGGGAAACCAACAAAATATCAAGATTCAATATGCATAACAGTTTGAAACTGAAACATCTAAGTCAGAAAAAGCTTTTCCTATTTTTTTTTGAAGCTAGAGTAAGACTATCACTTTACAGAGTAAGGTTATCCTTTTTACTTGCATTATAGCTTATACTGAAAAAATGTTTAATGAGCAGGATATAAAAAAAACAAAGCATTTACAAAGCAACATCTTTGTAAAAGCATTTTTTCTTGTTATGTTTCCGGAAACTACAGAAGCCTAAAGTTTACAAATTTATGATCCCGGCTCTAACTGACCTATATAGTAAACAATAACCTTCAGATGCAATGAAATATGACAGACCTCATCATCCAACATAAAAGCTGTATACTGAACGCTACTGAAGAAAAGTAAGGCCATTTACTTGTTAGTTTTCCCAGTCTGTGCAAGGCAAAGCCTCCTCTTCGTCCTCTGATTCAGGGGATGCTTCTTTGATTCTTCTAAGAGCTTCATGGATGCTCCGTGTTAGAGGGTCTGTGTCAGGCAGAAGCGTGAAGGATTCTCTCAAGACCTCCTTCTGTACCTTCTTCAATTTTACCCCCTTTCTTATTTGTGCCAAGATGTTATTACTATCATCTTCATCAGGAAAAGGAGGCAGAGTTCGCTGCTCAACCTTTTTCAGATGGAAACTACCACGCTTCAAGGAAGCTAGCACCTCGTCCATGGGTGAGCTCACTTTAGGAAATGGAAGAGAACAAACAGCTAGTTAGGACTGCGCTTAAGAGTGGGGAACTGTACAACTTTTAAGACTTTAGGATTGTGACAGCCCAGGAAGCTGAAAGCACATCAATAGAAGGGACCATTAAGCATGGACAGTACTATGTCAGAACACAGGGGATACTAATTATGTTTAAAAAAAAAAAAAGCTCCAAGACTCAAATTCCATGTCAAGCATTACTAGTACTTCTATTGTTTCCTGTGTGAGAGGAGAGAGCAGACTGGGAGCTGTGAGCGGGGATGATCTTTAGTAATATTATGGTTGAGACTCCGAAAGGGTTTCCATAATACAAAAATCCAATCTAAATTCAGACAGTGACTGGATTGCACATTTAATTAAAGAAACAATTTCTGGCTCATTATGGTGATGATTTAAAAAAAATTAACTTTCATATATTATATTCTACTTGGGTTATGGTAAGAAATATCCTACAGGATGGTCTCTTAAAATTTAATACACAAATAAAATAGTCTCTCCATGAAAGTTAAAGCTCCTTAAGGACCAAAATTATTCACTGTTTCAAAAACAGCTTTATGAAGGCATATCTGAAATGCCCTTTTCTTCTTTGCTTCTTTATATAACAACATGCCAGGGTCCTCAATAAATATGTAGCCAAATGTTACATGAATCTGCCAATGTTATTCTGACCAGATAGCTTCCCTTTTCTTATATTTCTGAGATTTAAAATCAGATTCTAACATAAAAGGAGCCACCTAAAATATGTTACCAAAGAGATCACGTCAAAAGATAAAATTTTAAAAACATGCCTAAGAGCTCAAGCAGGCCCACATTTATTCATGTCTGCATCCATCTACAAACATGGGTTGGTAAGAATTCTGCCAAGGTGAGACCTTGAGAACCTGTTTGCTATCAAATAATGTTCAAAAATATGTTTAAAGCTTTGTAATGTCTGAGGACAAAAATGGTCTTTAACTATATGCCTCAGTCAACAGATGAATTCATTGTTTTTAACTCACCTCTCCTCCTCTGCAAGCCTTCAGCCGTCTTTCTGAGCTTCTTCCTGGCACTGACGAGCTGGCTGCTGTCGAAGAGGTGTGCTGAAGGGGCACTGGCTGACTTTGGGATCCTCTTCTCGCTCCCTTCCATCTGGGGCAGGCCTTTCTCCAGGGTTTCAGGGGCGCCATCCTGACCCATGGGCAAAGGTGGTGGTGGGGGGGGCNTGCTATTTTATTGCTAAAAAACTATTCTTAGTTTCTTACATGTATTTTCCAAATGCTAAGGCAAAAATTAAAACATTACTGTTCTTAAATGGTTAAGTGGTATTTTTTTTAAAGCTCGGAAAACAATATATGCATTTTATGATAAAATTCTGTAAAGCAATTATTCAATAAAAAAACAAATTTAAAAAAATGACAATAGAATCAACCTTCTGAAAAAAAAAGAAAATGATAAAATGTATTAGGAGTACTGACAGAGCTCCAATCTTTTTATTATGTAAAACATAGCCATAATGCATTTGGTAAACATTTGCTTAATACAAGGTTTATCCCTTTGTTAAGGACCCCATTCCCACCTCACTCTTTCACTTGATCAAAAGCCTCCTTCTCCTGCAAGGAGATCCTTCAGAATAAAGAGGAGTAAGGCTCTTGATTAGCTGCAAAGAACTAAAACTACTGAGTTTAAGCACATTCCTAGGAAATGCTCAGCTGCCGTAGTGTCAGCGTCTGGAGTCATGGATGAGCTTGGCAAGAGACCTGCTAAAGCATTTCTCACGTATGCTGATCCATCCTCTAATTCTCCCACTGGTCAGATTATTACCACAGGCTGATGTGCACAAAATTAATAACAAGCTGATGCTTGAAATATTTGGTTAGTTACTAGCTAACTTTTATTACACTCAAGAGGAATCCAGACTTCCCAAAGGTCCTGACTATTCCTCTTATACCACTGAAATGGTAAGCCAAGACTGCCATGACTGTAATTGCTTTCTAAATAACGAAAGGAAAATCAAGTTTTTCTCATAAAAGAGATGTTACAATAGGAGTATATATGTAGCTCTGTTTAAAAAGCAATGAACAATAATAAATTGACCACACTTTTACTACCTGTTTAAAATTTCGAAGTCTATCCAGTGTTTTCTGTCTTTCTTGGCTAACCCAGGCACTTTTTCTTTCTTCTTCATCATGTAATTTATCTCTTTTCTGGTTAAAAAAAAAAATTAATAGTCATTCCATTATGATGTGTCCCACTGTATTTTATCATTAATAGAAAAAAAGGAGAGTTCTCTCAATATATATGCTGTATTACTCCAAAGAATGATATGTTAAACAATGTTTTGTGGCATGAAACACTGTTAGCTTTAATAGAAATGAAATTGTTTCACTTTCTGCATGTAATACCAATTAAAAGATGTTTACTCTGCAAAGTAAAATATTTTCTCTGAACTGAAAAATATTTCACATTTGTGGTTCTAGCTAACTCAAATATTAATAGTTGACCTTAAAAATAAAAACTAACCACTTAGTAATTTAGATATTATATGTAGGTTAAGCCTGGTGTTCTGCAAATGTCTACTATTATTGAACCTGTTCCTCCTGCTGCAAATCTGTGTCTTAGTATCTCATTCATTTTTTTTCCTCCCCATTCCCTAATCCCAAACTGGGAATACACTATCATCCACCCAATGTTGGTCAAGTTAAACACGAATTCCTCTTCCTAGAGGAAGGAAAGTGGAATTCTTGGCAGGAAGTTAACAGCCTCACTGCTGAAGGTCAAGTGACAGATACATGGCTGTCATTGATGGAATGCACTGAAGAGTGCTACTACGGCCAACCACTTCCCCAGAGGGATGCACTATCACATACAACAGAGACTGGTTTTATCTCCTGGTTAGCTGGCTTGGATCCTTGTATAGAAATCAGCCTCTGGACTCATGATCAGGGTGGGGCAAGGGCGAGTAAAGATGAACATTCTTCCATCTCTTCTTGTGGCAGGTCAAGAAGACCCTTTCCCTTTAGAGGTCTCTCACTGGGAGAGTTCGCAAAAGCCATTTATTGGTAGGTTAAGTCAGGCAGTCCAGATTGCTCTATATAATGCTTAAGGTTTCCAAATGGGAAAATTTGAAAAGATATGACTTGAGTTTATTAAAAGAAATAAAGATCCCAGGCAGATTCTCTCCTTTAGAGAGGAAAGCCCAGAGTGGCTCAAGGACACAGTGAGGCAAGAACTTATTCCAGCTCCTCACCCCTACTCTGTATTCACTTCCATTTACAAAGCTGAGCCAGCAGAAGGAAGGAATGAAAAACTGTCATGTGCACATGTGGTAACTACCTGGAATAGGAGTGGGCATGTACCTTCCCACACTGGAATACAGGCCACAGAACTCTTGGGGACAAAGGGTCTTCTAAGGCCTTGTCTCGGAGATGAACAGTTTTCTGTACTTAGAGGGTACGATCTAATGCATACAGGGCTTAGTACTTGAGAAAAAATTAAGTTATCTAAAAGATAATCAGCGTTTCAAACTGTGAATCTGCATCTCTAAACATAATAAATAGTTGGAGTTTCAGAAATAGTTGAAATTCAGAAATAAAACTGGTCAATCATATTGCTGGTCTGTTAGCAGATATATCCAGAGTCAGATCTTACTATTATCTAAAAGACCCCAAATGCAAAGTTTCAGACATGTTCAGGTATGAACTAATGGGTTTATATGGACTTTTCATAGAGCACAGTATTACTGTAACTGAAACCAACGGGCCTGGGTTGACTATCACCCCCTAGTTCCACCCCTTGCTAGCTACTGGCAAGTCATTTCATGAAGACTTTGGGCGGGGAGTGGTGTGTATTAATCATTCAGTCGACCCTTTTGTGGGTGGGTAGAGGATACTTATTAGATGGTGACACAAGGAGCTTTGAGTTTCTGTTAACACTCTGTCAACCTGAGTGCTGGCTGCATGCATATGTTCATCTCATGAAAGTTAAAACTTCTGAGCTATACACTTGTGTGTGTGTGTGTGTGTGTGTGTGTGTGTGTGTGCATCTGTAGACTGATAAAGGTGGTTTAAAATTAGATTTGATCTAAGCCAACTTTCATTTTCCTCTAGCTTTGCATGTTAAAGAAAGGTGGATTCGTTCTCCTACAATGAGGTACTCCACCCAAAGTCAGTAGTAAGCAAAATTACTAACATGAGGCAGATAACATTTATCTTTGAGATTCCCCCAAATATCAATTTCCTCGTTTTTACTCATCTTTGCCACATAAAATTCTCTAAGAAAGGATTTGACACTCATTCATTCTAAGAAGCTAATTAGCTACTCCATTCACAAAAGTATTGGCATTTTATCAGAATCCACAATCTTCATGTAATAAGCAACACATTCTAAGTGTGGAATCTGGTAACAAGCAGACAGTGTAGGTGCCGATAGTGATAATAGGAGGCATTCTTATTGACTGAATTCTTTACTGGCCCATAGTCTGACTTTCCTTACAAAGCAGTTCTTGACCTGTGAAAACAGTAATGAAAAATAAAAATACAATATATCTTCTGTTAATTTAAATTATTTTACAGCTTATGGGTAGTTTGGTTACTTTTTATGTTTTAAATTCAAGAGTTTTAGCTGTGTGCCATAATAAGCTTGAGGGATACAGCAGCAGCTAACGTCACTCAATCACAACAAATTAGAAGCTTTCTTGTTAACAGATCAGGAAAAGACAAATCTCTCACCACTCCTCTCAATACCACACTGGAAATCCTACTGAATGCAATAAGAAAAATAAATAAAAGGTTACGGATTACATTCAAAAGAACTAAATTGCCATTATTTGCATATGACATGACTATATATATAGAAAATCTGAAAGAAGAACCAAAAAAATATGACTAAAACTAATAATAGGAAAATTGCAGGATATAGGGTTGACATATTGCGCTGACCACAAATTAGGCTGTTGCTGCTGCTGCTAACTCACTTCAGTTGTGTCTGACTCTGTGCGACCCCATAGACGGCAGCCCACCAGGCTCCCCCGTCCCTGGGATTCTCCAGGCAAGAACACTGGAGTGGGTTGCCATTTCCTTCTCCAATGCATGAAAGTGAAAAGTGAAAGGGAAGTTGCTCAGTCATGTCCAACTCTTTGTGACCCCACAGACTGCAGTCTACCAAGCTCCTCCATCCATGGGATTTTCCAGGCAAGAGTACTGGAGTAGGTTGCCATTGCCTTCCCCACAAATTAGGCTAACCTAATATAAAAGCCAATTAGCTGATTGCTTTCTAATAAAACAGTAATGAAATGCTGGAATAAAAAACCTTTTATATCATACCTACAGCACTGTTTACATTCAGTTCAGTTCAGTCGCTCAGTTGTGTCTGACTCTTTCCAACCCCATGGACTGCAGCACGCCAGGCTTCCCCGTCCATCACCAACTCCCGCAGCCTACTCAAACTCATGTCCATCGTGTCAGTGATGCCATCCAACCATCTCATCCTCTGTCATCCCCCTTTCCTCCCCTCTTCAATCTTTCGTGCATCAGGGTCTTTTCCAATGAGTCAGTTCTTCCCATCAGGTGGCCAAAGTATTGGAGTCTCAGCTTCAGCATCAGTCCTTCCAATGAATATTCAGGACTGATTTCCTTTAGGATGAACTGGTTGGATCTCCTTGCAATCTCAGTTCAGTTCAGTCGCTCAGTGGTGTCCAACTCTTTGCGACCCCGTGAATTGCAGCATGCCAGGCCTCCCTGTCCATCACCATCTCCCGGAGTTCACTCAGACTCATGTCCATTGAGTCAATGATGCTATCTAGCCATCTCATCCTTTGTCGTCCCCTTTTCCTCCTGCGCCCAACCCCTCCCAGCATCAGAGTCTTTTCCAATGAGTCAACTCTTTGCATGAGGTGGCCAAAGTACTGGAGTTTCAGCTTTAGCATCATTCCTTCCAAAGAACACCCAAGACTGATCTCCCTTAGAATGGACTGGTGGGATCTCCTTGCAGTCCATGGGACTCTCAAGAGTCTTCTCCAACACCACAGTTCAAAAACATCAATTCTTCGGCACTCAGCTTCCTTGGTGGTCCAGTGGTTAAGATTCTGCCTTGCAGTCGAAGAGACTCTAAAGAGACTTCTCCAACACCATAGTTCAAAAGCATCAATTCTTGGCACACCCCCAAAAAGACGACAAATTTAGGTATAAATCTAATAAAATGTGTACAAAATCTATATGGAAAGAAAACTTTCAGATATGTTTAGGTATGAACTGATGGATATTTATACATAACTATCAGTTCAGTTCAGTCACTCAGTGGTGTCCAACTCCTTGTGACCCTATGGACTGCAACACGCCAGGCTTCCCTGTCCATCACCAACTCCTGGAGCTTGCTCAAACTCATGTACATCAATCAGTGATGCCAACCAACCATCTTATCCTCTGTTGTCCCCTTCTCCTGCCTTCAATCTTTCCCAGCATCAGGGTCTTTTCCAATGAGTCAGTTCTTTGCATAAGGTGGCCAAAGTATTGGAGCTTCAGCATGAATCCTTCCAATGAATGTTCAGAACTGATTTCCTTTAGAATTGAATGGTTTGATCTCCTTACAGTCCAAGGGACTCTCAAGAGTCTTCTTCAACACCTCAGTTTGAATTCATCAATTCTTCGGCACTCAGCCTTCTTTATGGTCCAGCTCTCACTTCCATACATGACTCCTGGGAAAACCATAGCTTTGGCTATATGGACCTTTGTCAGCAAAGTAACGTCTCTGCTTTTTAATATGCTGTCTAGGTTGGTCATAGCTTTTTGTCCAAGAAGCAAGAGTCTTTTCATGGCTGCAGTCACTATCTGCAGTGATTTGGAGCCCAAGAAAATAAAATCTGTCACTGTTTCCATTGTTTCCACATCTATTTGCCATGAAGTGATGGGACCGGATGCCATGATATTAGTTTTCTGAATGTTGAGTTTTAAGCCAGCTTTTTCACTCTCCTCCTTTACTTTCATCAAGAGGCTCTTCAGTTCCTCTTCGCTTTCTGCCATAAGGGTGGTGTCATCTGCATATCTGAGGTTACTGATATTTCTCCCGGCAATTTGGAATTCAGCTTATGCTTTATCCAAACTGGCATTTCACATGATGTACTCTGCATACAAGTTAAATAAACAGAGTGACAATATATAGCCTTGACTTGCTTCTTGTCTAATTTTGAACCAGTCTGTTGTTCCATGTCTGTTTCTAACTGGTGCTTCTTGACCTGCATACAGGTTTCCCTGGAGGCAGGTAAGGTGGTCTGGTATTCCCATCCCTTTAAGAATTTTCCAGTTTGTTGTGATCCACACAGTCAAAGGCTTTGGTGCAGTCAATAAAACAGAAGTAGATGTTTTTCCTGGAACTCTCTTACTTTTTTGATGATCCAATGGATGTTGGCAATTTGATCTCTGATTCCTCTGCCTCTTCTAAATCCAGCTTGAACATCTGGAAGTTCACGGTTCACAAACTGTTGAAGACTGGCTTGCAGAATTTTGATCATTACTTTGCTAGCGTGTGAGATGATAGTTTGAACATTCTTTGGCATTGCCTTTCTTTGGAATTGGAATGAAAACTGACCTATCTTTTCCAGTCCTGTGGCCACTGCTGAGTTTTCCAAATTTGCTGGCATATTGAGTGCAGCACTTTCACAGCATCATCTTTGAGGATTTGAGATGGCTCAACTGGAATTCCATCACTTCCACTAGCTTTGTTTGTAGTGATGCTTCCTAAGGCCCACTTGACTTCGGACTCTAGGATGTCTGGGTCTAGGTGAGTGATCACACCATCGTGGTTATTTGGGTCATGAAGATCTTTTTTATGTAGTTCTTCTGTGTATTCTTGCTGCTACTTCTTAATATCTTCTGTTTCTGTTAGGTCCATACCATTTCTGTTCTTTATTGTGCCCACTTTTGCATGAAATGTTTTCTTGTATCTCTAAAATTTTCTTGAAGAGATCTCTAGTCTTCCCATTCTGTTGTTTTCCTCTGTTTCTTTGCAGTGATCACTGAGGAAGGCTTTCTTATCTCTCCTTGCTATTCTTTGGAACTCTGCATTCAAATGGGTACACCTTTCCTTTTCTTCTTTGCCTTTTGCTTCTCTTTTCTCAACTACTTGTAAGGATTCGTCAGACAACCATTTTGCCTTTTTGCATTTCTTTTTCTTGGGGACAGTCTTGATCACTGACTCCTGTACTATGTCACCAACCTTCATCCATAGTTCTTCAGGCACTATGTCTATCAGATCTAACCCCTTGAATCTATTGGTCACTTCCACTGTAAAATCATAAGGGATTTTTTTGATTTACATCATACCTGAATAGTCTAGTGGTTTTCCCTACTAGTGGTTTTCCTTTCTTTAAGCCCATATATAACTATATGTATTTATATAACTCTTTAAAAGAAATCAAAGAAAAACTAAATAAAGAGATTCTCTGTTCATGT
Organism: Redunca redunca; assembly: GCA_006410935.1. Classification (NCBI taxonomy): domain Eukaryota; kingdom Metazoa; phylum Chordata; class Mammalia; order Artiodactyla; family Bovidae; genus Redunca; species Redunca redunca. Next base: position 762,916 of record SJYQ01004412.1, read on the forward strand.
GTAGGAAGACTCACTACTGTTAAGATTTCAACTACTCCCAACTTGAGCTATACATTCAGTGCTATCTTAATCAAAATCTCAGCTCTTATTTTAAAGTTTGTTTGGAGAGGCAAAAAAACCTAGATCAATGGAACAGAATAGAAAGCTCAAACAAATATAATCAACATATCCTTAAAGGAGCAAAGAAAATTCCATGGAAAAATTGCAGTCTTTTCAGCAAATGGTGCTAGAGCAACTAACCATCCACATTTAAAAAAGAAGAATATGGGGAGAGGGAGACAATTTAGCCCTACACTCTTCACAAATATTAACTAAAAATGGATCACAGAATTAAAAGTAAAATGAGAAATTATAAAGCTTATAGAATATAACATAGGAGAAAATTAATGACCTTGGGTTTGGTGGTGACCTTTTAGATACACCACCAGTGGTACATCAAACCAAGATTTGGTAAACTGGATTTCATTGAAATTAAAAACTGTTTTGGGAGAGACTGTTAAAGAATGAAAACTCAAGTCACAGATTGGGAGAAAGTATTTTCAATAGAAATATCTGAAAGGGGCTATTATCCTGAAGAAAATAAATAACCTAATTAAAAATGACAAAGTAACACATACTAAAGAAGAGGTACAGATGGCAGATAAGCCATGTGAGAACATGCCCAATATCATACAGTTAGGGAACTGCGAACTGAAAGCAGCTATGAGATATCACTACACACTAGAATGGCTAAAATCCAAAACAGTGACAACACTAAATGCTGGTGAGGATGTGGAGTAAAAGGAACTCTTCACTGCTAGTGAGAATGTAAAATGGTGTAGGCACTTTGGAAGACCATTTGGCAGTTTACTACAAGGGAAGCATACTCTTCCTGTAAGATCCCATCATACTCTTTGTGATTTACCCAAAAGAGCTGAAAATTTAATGTACACACATAACCATTCCCACGTTATCAGCTTTACTCCTAATTGTCAAAACTTGGAAGGAAGACGTGTTCACTAAGTGAATGGACAAATACACTGTGGTACATACAGGCAATGGAGTATTATTCAGGGCTAAGAAATAAGCTACCATGCCATGCAAATAACACAGAGGAACCTTAAGTGCAAATTACAAGTTAAATAAGCAAATATGAAAAAGCTACATAAGTATATGGTTCCAATTAAATGTTCTGGGGAAAGGCAAAACAAAAACATCAGTGGTTGCCAGGAGTTTGTGGAGAGAGGGGTATGAAGAGGTGGAGCACAGGGAATTTTTAGGGCAGTGAATACATTATTCAATACTATAATGGTGGATTCATGTCATATATTTGGCAAAACCAACAGAATGGACAAGCACGAAGGATAAACTATGGACTCTGGGTGGTAATGATGTCAAAGTTGATTCAGACTGTAACAAATGTAACATTCTTGTGTGGGATTTTACTGGTAGGGGAAACTGTGCTATAATGAAGTATATGCATAATTGGCCCTCTGAATCCACATCCTTGGATTCAAACATCCTTGGATTGAACACACACACACACACACACACACACACACACACACACGGTTCCAAACATCCTTGGATTGAATACACACACACACACACACACGGTTCCAAGCATCCTTGA